>ML327188.1:0-39440 GCA_005239505.1 Nicotiana paniculata
CTTAATTGATACGTAAATTCCCTGTGGGATCGACTCTAGGCGTAATACCCCGGATTATATTTGTAGTGCCCGTTTAGTCTTTATATAAGACATAGTTGAGCGTGATCACTTAAATGTGGTGGCATTAAATCCTCGATATAATTCAGTTACTCATTCTGAGGATGCAGCACAGTCCTTTATTCATTCATCGAGGATGCGGTTTGTGATCGCTACTTTGATACTTGCTTGTTTTTTGGCTACTTAGATGTAGAAGGTGCTGGCGTCGGTGCCACATCGTTTACTGCGAACATTTATTTTATTGGGTGATGTTCCCCGTATACTATTTTTATTACATCCTTCATAGGGAACTTCATCATTTGATGAAGGGTTGACGACACCGCCCTCATACTGTGAATCCATGGCCTTCCGAGCAATGCATTATATCTCATGTCACCTTTGATGACATGAAACTTGGTGTTTTGAATTGTACCGGCCACGCTGACTGGGAGTATGATTTCCTATTTTGTTGTTTCGCTTTCCATGTTGAATCCGCTGAGGACACGAGAGGCGGGAACCATCTGGTCGAGCAACCCAAGTTGCTTTACCACCCTCGACCTAATTATATTGGCCGAGCTACCTGGATCCATGAGCACACGTTTAACCTGAAATTTATTCAAAACAAAAGAAATTACCAGTGCGTCATTATGAGGTTGAGACAAGGTCTAGATGTCCTCTTTGCTCAATGAAAGAGCATCTTCAGGTATGTAGCTCCGAGTTCATTTTTCCCTGGTGATGGATACTTTTGTTTGCTTGAAAACGGGTCCCTGAGGGACGTCGACTCCTCCAATAATCATGTGGATGATGTGTCGTGGTTTTTCTGTTTGATTTTTCATGTTCACTTCTCTTTCCCGAAATTGGATTTTAGCTCGGTCGCTGAGAAACTCTCGAAGGTTCCCTTTGCTAATTAGTCGGGCTACCTCTTTTCAAAGTTGTTTGCAATCCTCGTTCCTATGACCGTAGGTACCGTGATATTCACATATTAAGTTTGGGTTCCTTTGTGAAGGATCTGATAGTACAGGTCTCGGCCACCTGGTATCCTTGAACCTATGGACGATACGAGGTCTGAAACATCAACATTGAAGTTGTACTCAGATAGTCGGGGTGCCTCTATTGGCCCTGTGTGCCTGTCGAACCCTGATTTGTTTATGAGTCCCCGAGGATTCTTTCCCTGATCCATCCTTTTGTCACTTCGAGGTATGTTACGCCTCGGGATATTTCTATGATTTTCTATATACGGTTGATACCTTTCTTTGCTTGGCCTCGGCTCTCTTTCTGGGAGCCTCGATTCCTTTGCTAAGAGCCTGCTGGGATACACCGAACCCGAGGGGGCCTCCCATTGGTCATCCTCCACTCTGATCTTTGACTGATACCTGTTGAGCATATCTTCCCAAACTACGGCGGGATACTCGATTAAGTTTTGTTTCAACTACTTTGAAGCTATCGAGCTTCAATCATTCAAGCCCTGAGCGAAGTCTTGTACTGCCCAATCATCGGAGACCGGTGGTAATTCCATTCATTCCAGTAGAGAGCGGGATATGAACTCCCTCAACATCTCATTCTCTCTTTGTTTGATTTTGAATACATCTGATTTCCTTGTAGCAACCTGGATGGCACCAGCATGTGCCTTCACAAAGGAGTCCGCCATCATGGAAAATGAATCTATCCAGTTTGGGGGCAGGTTATGATACCACATCATGGCCCTTTGGATAGTATTTCTCCAAAAATTTTCAATAGTACGGATTCACTCTCATTATCTCTTAGGCCGTTCCCTTGCACAGCACAGGTGTAGGCAGTACTGTGCTCATTGGGGTCCGATTTCCCGTTGTACTTCGGGAGATCGGGCATTCAATTTCTTTGGGATGGGATTCGTGGCTGCGCTTGATGGGAATGGCTTTTGCACGAACTTTTTTCGATCTACACCCTTCAGAATCGGGGGTGCACCCGGGATCTGATCAACCCTCGAGCTATAGGTCTCCACTTTCTCTTCATTAGCTTCTATCTTCTTTTCGCCCGATTCAATCCTCTTTGCGAGGTCTCCGAGCATCTTCATAGTGGCGGGGTCAGCTGCTAGCCCATTATTGCTCGACCTTTCTGGTGCCTGTTCGACTCGAGGAGCTGTTTCTGTTAGTGTTGTGCTTGGGGTTCTCTGATGGCTTTGTAGCTGAGCAATAGCCACTTGTTGTGCTTGCAACATGTCGAAAACGACATGAAGGCTAACTTCCCTTTCCTTTTGAGAAGGGTTTCCTGTGCTTCACGTTGGTCTCCTTCACGCACACTTCCGTCTGTATGAGAGCTCACATCGACATATTGTGCATTGCGAGAGCCTTCATTGACAGGGACTTGCACTGGTGCCCCTTCAGGGTTTGCGGTGGTACATCGATGCCTGAAGTAGCTGTGCCATTCTCCCCGTGATCCTCAGGACCGTTGTTTTCATGTGCATTTACTAAGTTAGACATTTTCTGGCCTAAAATTGAAGATTCTTGGACAAGAAAAAGTGTAAAGAATAACTTGTGTTTTAGAAAATCAGCACTAAAACAGTCACTATTGTTTTTAGCCCCACGGTGGGTGCCAAACTTTTCACCTTGAAAATGGTAATTACAATTATATTTGATTTTGTGGTTCTAAAAATACGTGATCTATTTTAATACCAGTTGTTTAGGAAGTAGATGCTAGGTGAGAAGTGAGAAAACGAAATAAGAGTAAAGGGTGATGAGATTATGCAAATCGAGCAGTGGAGAGACGGGGTCTCGAGCTTGGCCGGAATGGGCCTCGAGGTCGAGCTTAAGAGATTGACAAGGAGTTGTCGAGAATGATATAGCAGTATTGAAGGCCTCGAAGATGACCTATTTTTGATTAATAACGAACAATAAATGAAGAGCAACTAATGAACACAATAAATGAAAGGCAATAAATCAGTGAAACAATTGTAGAGAATGTTCTTGTTCTTGTACTGAATATCATGTGTCTTACAAAGTGACAAGGGTACCCTTTATATATGAGGGGTAATCCCAATATAGTACATGTATAATTATTACAAAAGAAAGATGGCTTGTACATTCATTTAATGCTACGGTACAGGCTTGTACTATTTTGCGTACTTGGTCAGCTTTAACCACGTGTCTTTTGGGAATTTTCCGTCTTTCCATGATGGTCTTCAGTCACTACTGCCCAGGGGTCGAGAACCCTCGATATGCCCCCTCGATTCCAAAACTCGAACCTTCGAGCCTTCTGAGTGCCGTAATGATTGTAGAATCGGGTTCTCCGATTTTAGCCGTATACAAACAACATAGATCCTGTAATATTAATATTTCTCAACAAAGTATAATTATGTTACCCTCCAAATATCTGTTTAATTTATTTGCCCCTAAAGAAGAGAAAAATTATTATAATTATTTACACCATATCATAATGCATGCAGAAGGGAAAATGGTTTAATAGGTGGGTTGAATGGGATGAAGAAAACAGAAGAAAAACATGTAGCTGCTAGAATGCATGATTAGACCTACTCATAGACGTGGAATGGAAAAATGGGGTAGATAAGAACAAAGATATCGATGGAAGCACCCAATTTAGGAATTACTCAGTGAGATGTATTTTATCCCAATGACTTGAAAGGAACAAGAAAAGAAAAGAGAGTCCCCCACCTCACCAGGAGAGGTAAGATACATATTGGAATTCGTTGTGACAATGAATAGGCTAGTTTGTGGCCTGATATTTTTTTTTTAAATCAGGGCATGCAAAGTCAGGAAAATTAATTGACAGTACAATATTTTTGGGTGGTTGGTTTTTGTTCATATATCATACCTCTCTGGGGTCTACAAAAAGGCCTCTATTTTGTGGGGATTTTGTAAATTGAAGGAAGTCTTCTATATCTTCACTATTCTTTAAGTCTTTTATGCACCACAAATCCTCGGGACATGATAGTAACTTCCAATGTGGGATGTTTAGTTTTATCTTGTCACAACATCCAATCTTGGTGACAACCACCTTATTATCCTTAGAAGCTGTGGCAAAGTTGTGCACAAATTTACAAAGTGTCCGTACCAACTTCCTTGATGATGGTCCCTCCCTGAAAATTCCATACATGAAGAAAAGACCAAAAGGTTCAAAGAATTATGGTATTGAAGGAGCTTTGAAGCATGGGAATCCCTTTCTCATTAGTCTTGACATTTATTCATAGAGGAAACAATTTAATGTTGCTTGCCCTACCCTCAGCTTGAATATTTCCCCATTATCCCAAATTCTCATCATGGCCCAACTATTTGGAACCCTCCCATCTCTTCCAAATTCCCCAGTAGATGACTCCCCTCGCCAATAGGCCACCCACGTTCCTAAGCTCAGCTTATTTGTAAGAATATTGTCTATGTCGTGCGGGAAGAAATCCATTGAACTCATCACTTTTCGATACAAGAATTCAGCTTGTTCCACCTTAAGTTTCATTATCTCTATACCTGAAAATACGATGTATAGTTTTGAGATGTATATTTATCTTTATATTTGTTTAGTTTTACATACACCACTGATAGTACCTGGCGGTGAACGGAATGAGCTCGGGTTACTAGCTGCCGGGTGGATGAGAATGGTTGGATTTCTGAATTTGATATAGCCAAACTTGTTGAGAAAAGTTTGACGGAGGCTTCATTGTCTTTCTCAGTGGCCATGTAAGCGTAATCAACCTTATTGGAGATGAACCATTCTTCCATATGGCGTACTAGTTTCGAACCAATCCTTTTTCTATGATGAAGTGGAGAAACCCTCAGTCCCAACATATATCCTACTTTGGCTGCATTTTTTGGTGCTTTGTGGAGGGTTACCACCTTTATAGTGCCTTGAATAACACCAACGATTTCATTATTCAACTCGGCCACCTAGGGGGAAAATAAACAAAAATTGGTCTTTAAAATAAGGGGAAAAAAATTAAAGAGGTGAAGATAAAAAAGATGAGAATATAGTGGTACCAGCATGTTGTACAAGGGACTATTACGGATTCTACAAATGGGGTCACCCATGGTATATGTGTAAAGAAACACATTCTCAGCTGGTCCTACTTCACATATTCTTTCAAGATCTTCTACTCAAAATCTATCTACTTGCCCATTGTAGCTCCTTATCTTAACCATCTTCCCCCCAAATGCCACTTTCTTTCCTTTACTGTGAATTTATTTGTGATTTACTCCAAACCAACAACTCAAAGAGAATTCAAAAGGGTTTTCAGTAGTATGGCAATTCACACGGAGGGGGAAATGTGTGGTGGTTTACACTCTAAATCAGAAAGAAGAAGAGACACAGAGGGAGATGGTTTTAGATGATTCATATTCATACATGGGACAATGTAAAGGAATAAATAATCAAAATCAGCCTAGGCCTCCAAGTAGTGATGTTAGACAAAAAGTTGATCAATTATCGAATGTGTGTGTATGCCTTGTCTTCAGCTTATTGTTTAGCTTAATTAGCCCATGTCCACAATAGGATAACCTCAGCCACACGACATGGTGCATGCCTAAGCATATGTCCTATTGGCCTCTCTTGATTTGCTATTAGCCAACTTAATTATGGCCCTAACCGAACATTCTTGTACAATACATGTAGACATGTGTATCCCGCCAACAACCCCATTCATCCGTACCATACTGTCGGCAAAGCCCTAAATATCTTGTAGAATCCAATCATATAGTCTCTACTCTCTTTTCAGAATCATGATGAAAAAAATCAGTCTTCCTTTTTATTTTAAATTTTCTAATATACCTATTGAATTTGGTTGAGCTAATTAGTTGACAGATGGTATCATTACAAGATAAGATTAACGTAAATGAAGAGTCTAGACTGCATTAAGCGGACGGATACGTGTTCATTGGACAGCCTAGGGTTTAGTATTAATTATTAGCATTACGATATTTCTTAATTATTTGAATAAGTTAATGACTTTGGTTTGGTTATATTGAACCCTTATTTTGGTAAAATAGCAGAGGAGGTCACTTTCAGTTCGCACTCAACTTTTAATTTGTAAATCCATATTATGATTTGTTCTTGTTTTGACGTTGTGGCACAACTAAGTGGTCTTTTATAGCTCTAACACTTTGATACAAAAGTGAAATTCCACTATATGATGTCGTTACTTTCAGCCAAGTGATAATTAAGTATTAATTATATATATTGAGAATGCAACGCTACTACTGATAATGCTTTCGCTAAACTCACGTGCTTAAGCACATCAAAAATTGATGATATAATCAAAATTATTTATCATTATAATACTGGTGTTCTTATGCAGTTCGTCCAATTGTACGGCAAAGTTCTAGTAGTGAAAATTATTAGTTTGATATTTTAAAAATCACGTGTGTACGTATAAAATCGGGGCAAAGCTTTCCCCGGTTTCACGATGAGAGAGCGAAGTGGAAGCACAGATTGACGTGATTATAATCAAGGCAAAAAATCCCTCATGACGAGATCCGGGAGGAATATATGATATATTTAAGATCGGACACAGTAAAGCCACACACCTCAGACCGAGTATAACTTCTGGACCTCGGGAGCTGCGGTGAATGGTTATGCATGACGGATATGGGGCGTAATAGTCACCCTCAACCGGATATTACGGTGTGAATCCCGTTCAACATCAATTATGTATCAAAAATTACCGAAAAAGAAGATATTTATATTTTTTAGACTTATACTAGGACTAAAATTCTCCTACTATATAAAGGAAAAGTTTTTCGTTAGTGTGACACATTGTAACACGCAATTCAAAGCAATAAAAATTTACTTTTGTCTTCTAGCTACTGTTCAAGGCATTACTTGTTTGTTCTATTCTTTACTCATGACCGAGCTTGTATCGAGGGTTCGATCGAGGACGAATTTCACTGTTCAATCTAAGATCAGACTTGGTCATTATATCGCAATTGGTTTGATCGTTTATTTTTGTATTTAATTCATCTATCTGTTATTCTTAGTTATTCACATTGAATTAAACCACATATCCTTTGAATCACGTAAAAAAATTAATTGTTACTCATTTTTAGGGTTAACAATTTGGCGCCCATCGTGGTACAATATCCATAACACATCCTATATTACACTTATTCTTTGAAATCTCAATTCTAGGTCAGCCTAAAACAATGTCAAACTCTCAGTCTGCTCACTTGAACATTGACGCTGAGTCAGGCCATCACGGCGAAAAAAATAATGTGGTGCCCAGTAATGATGTGCTTCCTGCCGATCGCAATGGTGTCCCAGCCACCGACCCGGTCGATGCTAACTCGCATGTGGCCATCAACAACTATTTGCCAACTAATCCTAAAAACAGTGTTCATGGGGGACCCCGACCAACGGCTCAAGAAGCACCCGAAGGTGAAGGTGATAGGGTGAGACTACAACTAATTTTTGCAATGTTGCAGGCTCAATAAGCGACAATAGCATAGTTGCAAAATCAAAGCCACCCCCCTAACAAGGGCGGCCCGAACAATCCCGGAAAAGTACTCGGAGAGACGAATAAATTACCGAGAGTCCAGGTGATGCCAAGCCCGGGGAAAATTCATAGGTAATGAAGATTCTTGAAGCGTTAAATAATAGGTGGTGTCAGGCAAGAAAAAGTGAGGCCGGTGACAAGAAGGTGGAAACATACAACTCCAGGGTCGATCAGATCCTGGGAGCACCTCTGATACTGGAGGGACCAGACTCCAAAAAATTTAACCAGAAGCCATTTCCTCCAAGTGCGGCACCAAAGCATATCCCGAAGAGGTTTCAAATGCCCGACATTCTCAAACATAATAGGACCGTGGATCCAAAGGAGCATGTAACCTCAGATACATGCGCGATCAAAGGGAACGATTTGGAAAATGACGAAATCAAGTCATTGTTGTTGAAAAGGTTTGGGGAAACATTATCCAAGGGAGCCATGATATGGTATCACAACTTGCCTCTAAATTCTATTGATTTGTTTACTATGCTTGCAGATGCTTTTTCTAAAGGAACATGCTGAAGTCATCAAGGCCGATTCCAGAAAGTCAGATCTTTTTAAGGTCAAACAAAGGGATAACGAGATGCCCAAGGAGTTCGTATCAAGATACAAGATGGACTGGATGGATCTGCTACAAGTTGCGGATGATTGGGTCGTTCAGGCATTCACCCAGAGGCTCAACCCCGAAGTTTGTGGCTTCCCAGCACCTATAAGAAAACTTGGTGGAGTACCCAACGGTAACCTAGGACGACGTCCACAACAGGTACCAGTCGCAGATCAAGGTCAAGGACGACCAACTCGAGGCCCTTTCTGGATTTGTTTACCCCATGAGGACCGATGATAGATCTCAGAGAGAAATTGATTAGGATCCAAGACCAGTCAGAGATTGATATCAACCATGCAGTGCAGATCAAAGGGGAAACGAATTTGGGCACCACCTAGTAAGGAATGAGAGGAGAAACGATCGGGGGCCGAATGGATAGAGCTTGATGAGCAAGAACGCATTCGACAGGTCACTCGGGAGTAGGGAAGCACCAAGATTATCGGAATATAACTTCAACATAGATGCTGCAAGCATCGTGTTGGCCATAGGCGCATCAAAGAGACCAAGTAGCCCTAACAATTGCAGTCCGACCCTAGCCCAGAGAGATCCTAATTTGATGCGTAAGTATCACGGCACTCATGCTCATAGGATCGAAGATTGTCGATAGTTAAGATAAGAAGTTGCTCGATTGCTCAATAATAGGCACCTCCGAGAATTCCTAAGCGAGCGAGCCAAAAAACACGTCGGAAATAGGGACACAAACAAACAGGTCGAACAAGAGGAGCCTCAGCACGTGATCAACATGATTATTAGGGGAGTCGAAGTCCCCCAAGGGACAATATAAAATGCACTAAAGTATCTATTACGAGGGGAAAATGCACCCGATATTACGTTCCGGAGGGAGTTATTCTTTTCAACGACGGAGATGTCGATGGAATCGTACAGCCTCACAATGATGCACTAATAATATATGTATTTGTCAATAAATCTCGAGTTAAACGTGTGTTGATTGATCTAGGTAGCTCAGCCAACATCATTAAATCAATGGTCGTAGAGAAACTGCGTTACAAGATCAAATTGTACAGGCGGTCTGGGTATTTAATGGATTCAACATGGCATGTGAGACAATGAAAAAAGAGATAACTTTGCTGGTAAACATTATCGGGACAATCCAAGAAATGAAGTTCTACCTGATCGAAGGGGATATGAGGTACAAAGCTTCAATTGGGAGGCCATGGGTCCACAACATGAGGGTGGTACCTTCAACCTTACACCGGACACTGAAATTTCCCACACCAACGGAGGGGGGGTCAAAATGGTCTACAGACAACATCTGATCGCAAGGAAAATGTTTGTTGTTGATGAAGTGATCCTAGTGCCCGCAGTTTCAACATCAAGGAGGGCGGAACCGACCAAAAAAAAAGAGATTAAATAGCAATCAAAGATACTGGCCTCAGCCGAACCGGAGAACATGAAGAATAAGGAGCGGACGATGAGGACGATTACAGTGTCCCAAGATCATTCATAGCTTCCGATGACACAGACGCCATAAAATCGATGGTTGAGGAGTTGGAGCAAGTTATACTAATCGAGCATCTACTGGATAGAAAGGTATTACTGGGCACGGGATTTATCCCTAATCTCAGGAAAAAACTTATTCATTTTCCTAAAGGTAACGCCGACTGTTTTGCTTTGTCCCATCTTGACATGACAGGGATCCCACCGAAGGTGACCACTCACAAGTTGCGTTTGGATCCGAAGTTCCATCCGGTTAAGCAGAAGAGAAGACCATAGTCTGAGATCAAACACGCATTCATCAAGGATGAGATTTCCAAATTCTAAAAATAGGTTCCATCCGGGAAGTTAATGACCCTGATTGGTTCGCTAACATAGTGATAGTACCTAAAAAGGGAAATAAACTGAGGATGTGTGTAGACTATAAGGATCTAAATAAAGCATTTCCAAGGGATTCTTTCCCTTTTCCTAACATCGATCAAATGATCGACACGACAGTCGGGCATGATATACTCAATTTTATCGACGCCTACTCTGGGTTTAACCAAATTCGGATGAACCTGGACGATCAAGAAAAGACTTGTTTTATAACAAAATTCAGCACCTACTACTATAATGTAATGCCATTGGGATTAAAGAATGTTGATTCCACCTACTAGCGCCTAGTAAAGTGGATGTTCGAAGAACAATTAGAAAAATTAATAGAAGTTTATTTTGACGATATGTTGGTCAAGTCACTACGAGTAGAGGATAATTTGAAACATTTGTAGGAAACTTTCGACATATTAAGGAAGTACAACATGAAGCTAAACCCGGAGAAGTGTGCATTTAGGGTTGATCCGGGCAAATTTCTCAGTTTCATGGTTCTAATCGAGGGATAGAGATCAAACCCGAAAAAATAAAAGTCATAGAGGACATCACTATAGTCGACAACGTCAAGACGGTTCAATTATTGACCGGGAAGATAGTTGCATCCGGCCGATTCATCTTGAGCTCGTCGGATAAGAGACATCGGTTCTTCTTACTATTGAAAAAGAAGAACAATTTTTCTTGGACTCCGAATGCCAGCAAGCTTTGGAAGAATTCAAGCGATACTTGTTGAGCCCCCCTTTTTTGCACACTCCAAAGGCAGACGAACAGATGTACCTTTACTTGGCAGTTTTTGAGGTGGCGGTAAGTGGTGTCCTGGTCCGAGAGGAAGAAGGTACACAGTTTCATATTTATTATGTTAGTAGAACCCTAGGTGATGCCGAAACAAGGCATCCTCACCTAGAAAATTTAGCCCTCGCCTTATTAAGCGCTTCAAGGAAACTAAACTGTACTTCCAATTCTACACCATATGTGTTGTGACCTCTTATCCGCTGAGGAAAGTCGTGCATAAGCTTGATCTCTCAGGCCGGCTGGCCATATGGGCCATGGAGAATAGATGGTACGATATCGAGTACCGACCCCAGACTACCATAAAATCTCATATTTTGGTAGACTTTGGGTCGACTTTACACCGTCCTTGATACCCAAAGTCGAAAAGGAATTACTGCTCACTTTGGGAGCTAATTCAGGATCCGGACCCTATTCACAGACGGTGCATCCAACGTGAAGGGGTCCAGGCTCGGTATAAACCGCCTGCGGATAGCATAACTAGACAGTCTATTAGAACTATAAAATTGACTAACAATGAAGCCGAGTATGAAGCTATGATTGCAGGTTTGTAACTGGCTAAGAGCCTCGGGGCCGAAGTGATAGAAGCCAAATGTGACTTCATCTTCATCGTTAATCAAGTCAACAGAACGTTCGAAGTAAAAGAGGAACAGATGCGAAGGTACTTGAAAAAATTGCAGGTAACCCTGCACCAATTCAAGGAGTGGACTCTGCAGCATGTACCTCGAGATCAAAACAGTGAGGCCGATGCACTAGCCAACTTGGGGTCATCTGTCGACTCCGATGAATTCAGCTCGGGGACAGTGGTGCAGCTGATGAACTTGGTGATAGAAGAAGGTCATACCTAAGTAAACTCGACAATTTTGACTTGTGATTGGAGAAACAAATATATAGACTACCTGAAGACAGGAAAATTACCTTCGGATCCCAAGGAATCGAGAGCCCTATGTACCAAAGTTGCTAGAGTTAGCTTAGTCGAAGGAGCATTGTTTATAAAATCCTTCTTCGGCCTGCTATCTAGATGCTTAGGTCCGGGAGATATCGAATATTCCATGATAGAAGTTCATGAAGGCAATCACAGGAACCACTCAGGGCTCAAAATCCTTGATTTGGAAGCTAATCAGAGCACACTACTACTGGAATGAAATGGAGAAGTGTCAGAACCCGACCTCGGGGAGAGCGAACGGCACTAAACCAAGATAACCCGGTCAAGCAAGCATGTTCAATGATTTCTACCCAAACTCACCCATGAACAAAGAGAGGATATGTTTCATTAATTAGACAATGAGAAGGTTACATGAACAATCCAAATTTCATTACCGTTAGAACTTCATTCAAGATTCCCCAAAATATTACATTACACATTCATAGTTTAGAAGTGGAAACATATGATACAAATACAAAATTTCTAATTTGACTTCCCAAACAAAGGTCCCACCCACGCTATGTCTACAGAGCCTCTAATAGATACAAAAGAGTAGGATGATGAGGTGTGCTGCTATCACTGATCAATACCGCCTACTATGGAACCACCTGCATCCATTAGAGATGTAGTGTACCCGAAAAAAGAGGACGTTAGTACATATTGAATAGTACTAGTATGTAAAACTAAATAACCTCTCAATAGAGCGAGTAACAGTAAAAGGGGAAGGAACTATGAAATCAATAAGAGCCTCAAAAAGCATTAAGGTAACAAGTTAGGAGATAAGTAAATTTCAAGTAAGTTTCAATATTTTTAAGTTGGGAGATCTTTAGTACCCATATAACACTGTGGTTTTAGAAAAAGTCCGATTTTAGACCGATCGGCTAAGCCATCTCAGCCCGAGACATCCACTCACAACACCACCATGTGTGCGGCATAGCGTCCGATCTCAGCCCGATCGGCTATGTCGTCTCACCACAAGGCCATGTGGGTCCATGTCACATCATATCTTTCTAGTATTAATCTCATCCCATTTAAGGGGAAATATCTCAACACATCAATATCATCCCATATAAGGGGAAACAATCTCATTATATCAAAACGGGGATTTACCCCTTAATCACACCTACACTAGCATGTGTAGTGTCGGGGTCAGGTCATTTGATCTACCATTTCTTGGTAACTAAACGCTCCCAAATCATTTATTATTTAAGGTATTTACAGCTAAAATCATAATCTTTCACACATCTTTCCCTTTTATTGGCACTAGTGGCGACAATTTTAATATCAATTCTTGGCACGTCGGTCGTATTCCACATTTCATACTCACCTCTATAATCTTCAAGTGTTACCATGGATTATCATCAATAAGAGAATTTTTAAATCAAGACTTTAAGTACACATATAGGCAAACAAGAACCTTAAGCGCATTGAGTTTCTCTACCATGATAAGGCATGCTAGCTTGCAATTGAAACATGGTTTTTGAGTCACAACACCTTTGATACATTCATCATACTAGATTAAATTCTCAGAGGGAATCGTGAATTTATTTTGGGTACATACATATTTCATCACAACTCTTATTTTAGAATAATCAAATCTATTAGGAAGGACTCGGAACATGAGACATAAGAAATTGAGCCAATCATGATCGCAACTTGATAGGAAATCATGGAAGTCGTTTCTATAGGAGGAGTTTAACCAACATACCTCGCTTGAGCTTCCTTAAATTACTACAATGTTCTGGAAATTCTAGCGAATTCAATCTATTAGAAACATGACAAATGTGAACCATAATTAGGAAGATACTCGAGGTTTCAACTCATTTGTGCATTTTATCAAGCACTAGGTGTGCATTAAAGTTTTAAGGTCCTCCTATTGTGGATTCCTTTACCCTACTTCAATAGCCACCAAAAATTACTCCACAACCTTCCTACCACCTTTATTAGTATATGCATGCATAAATAACCACTCTTATTCTCATAACCTTCTTCCTCATTTCCTATTCCCAACCCAAATTACAAAATTGAAGGCTAGGGCTAGAATCTTACCTCTTGTATGAAGACCTTGTGAATTATTCCAGACTTTATTGATGAACAAATAGCTTAAGAATCCTTCTTCTCACTCTAGACCATCTTCCCCCTCTCCAAAATATTAGCTTGAACCTTCTAAAATGACCCCTAAGGTTGTTTTATAAAAATGGGATCGGGTTTTAAAACCAGAAAATGGTCCCTCCAAACTCAACTCTGTGGTTGCAGAGTGCATCGTAGATCAGTTCTGCAGCCCGCAAAATGGACCACAGAAATAGTCCCAAAAACTGTGGTAGTCCGGTCCAGTTTGCGGCCAGGCCTGCGGCCCGGATATCAAGTGTGCGGTCGCAGAATGGACCGCAAAATTTCCCTCTAGAAATCTTTATGATGGTTCTGTAATGGATGTGAGACTCGTGAAACAATTATGTGATTTCATAGTTGACCGTAAAACAACCTCCAAATCTGGTCCATTTCTCTGCTTCACTCTACAGCGGATCTGTAGTCCGCAGATCAGTTATGCGGTCGCATAATCGACCGCAGAAACACCCTATTCTACAAAAAGAAATTCTTCAACTCCCCAATGCTCTATCCAAGCCAAAATTCTGTACTAGGGTGAACTTGCGAGCCGCGAATATTTTCTACAATCCTCAAATACATTAGCCTACCTAGGCACCACAAAACCCCATATTTTAGGTGAAATTTTATGGGGCCTTACAAGAAGGATGTGAAAGACTTCGTAGGGAAATGCACCAAGTTCCAAAGACACGCCATGATGATTTAGAAATCGAAAGAGATGCTCCACCCGGTCCTGTCACCATGGTTGTTTATGAAGTTGGGAATAGACATCGTCGGTCCCTTAAAATAGGCACTGATAAGGTCCACTACATATTATTCATGACCGATTAATTTTCTAAATGGGTCGAGGCTCAGGCGTTCGAGAAGGTCTTCGAGAAAGAAGTCATCGACTTCATCTGGGATCTCATACTATGTCAATTTGGGATACCGGCCGAGATCGTTTGCGACAACAAATAACAGTTCCTCGGTAGCAAGGTAAGTAATTTTTTTGAAGACAACAAGTTCAAAAAGATACTATCAACGCCTTACCACCCTAGTGAGGATGGGCAAGAGGAGTCGACGAACAAAACTATACTCCAAAACTTGAAAAAGAGATTGACCGGTTCGAAGGGAAAGTGGAAGGAAATCTTGCCCGAAGTCCTATGCGCATACGGTACGACTTCGAAGTCAAGTACCGGGGCGACCCAGTCTCTCTAGTCTACAGAGCAGAAGCCTTAATACCAATCGAGGTAGGGGAACCGAGCCTCGGGTTCCAATATGCTACCAAAGTGCAAATGGTGAGGCCATGAACACAAGCCTGGAAATGTTGGATGAAAATCAGGAAGCCATCCTGGTCCGATGGCCGCCCAGAAGAAACGAATGGGAAGGTACTACAACTGAAGAGTCGACCTTCGACATTTTCAAGTCGAGGACTTGGTATTGAGAAGGGTACCACAATTCACCAGCAACCCAAACGAAGGGAAACTAGACCCGAATTTGGAAGGACAGTATAGAGTTTCCAGAATAATCGGCAAAGGCTCGTATAAACTCGAATCGAGAATCAGTGTACAACTACCGAATAAGTGGAACGTGGAACACTTAAAGTGGTACTACTACTATGGTACGAACTCATTTCCCTTTTTTAATTTCGTTATATTACGGACTAACTTATGCAGGTACTCAGCCAAGGGCAAACGCGACTATTAGGTCTGAAAACAGGTGTTATACTCTTTTTCCCTTGAACTGATTTTGTCCCGAAGTGGGTTTTCCAACAAGGTTTTTAACTAGGCCATAGTAAAACGTGCTACCTTAGTTTTGAAGACCAACCTAAAATCGGAATTGATGATTGTTTGTACAAAATCAACAGTATCCAGCCTTCACAAGTTCGGCCTCAAATACTGGGGGCCATTACCCTAGGTTAAGATCCTTAGAAAGAGAAAATTTTATATGTCAAAATCCAAGGCTTGGTCATCAGTATTCATTGTAAGGGTCAAACAATCATACGAACCTTGCCCATTTAGCCCACTTTGGCCACGGCACAAGGCTTATGCGTCTCCGATTATGTACCCTACATAAAAAGTAATAAAATAAATCTTTGCTTCCTTTGTACCTTATTACTACGCATTTCACTTCTTCGATGCTTCACAACGGATCTTAGATCCTATATCCCATGGTCTAACTAACTCGAGGACTGTCGTCCAATAGAAAATTCAGACGGTGCGGGGTATCAATCCTGGAGGCACGTGGCCTATTAGGCAGTGCCTGTATAGGAAAGGCTACGGGCACCCTAAAATGGCTCGGAGACGTCCGAAGTTCGTACTGAGAAAAGTAAGGCAATTACGTATAACAAAATCTATTAAAAGGTTACACTCGCAAAAACATCGTCGTATATGACTTAACACTTAAGCATCTTAAAGGCCTTTGATTTTATCAAAATTTTGAAGCCACGAGTAATCCGAAGTTTCCATCAAAATCGGTTCCCATTCGGGCCTCCGAAGAAACGGATACTCTAGATTACGTTTGATTCTATGCTAAGGTATTAAGAACGATACATAAATAAAAAATTACAAATAGATGCTGAAAAGTAAAAGCACGGTATTGCAAAAGGTAAAATCTTATATATTTCAAAAAAAATACTTACAAAGGCACGATAAAACAGCCTCAAAATAAACAAAAATATACAAGGGAAAACCAAAAAAGAACTAAGGCATCTACACCTGGTCTTCACCGGGGCTCGATTCATCACTGGAACTGTCGGAACTTTGGAACCTTCGGGCTCATAAAGCACCTTTGACTCGGCCTCGAGCCTCTTGGTTCTTCGATCTCGACCGACAAATCAAATCCTCGGGCGTGAATCTCCTCGAGGGTCTTCTTATGGGATAGCCGTTTTACATACTCAGTCTTCATCTTTAAGCGAGCCTCAGCTATCTCCACATCGTCCTTATACTAGGCCAGAATTTCTTTCGCATCGGAGGAATTGATCGAAGTTGCCTTAAATTTGGGCTTCTGCGCAGTGTATTCCTGTCTGAGGGCAACCCGTTCTGTGACAGCTGAGTGCAGCTGTGTCTGAAGTTCATAATTTAGCCGTGGCCACTTATTGCCCTTGTCTTTTTCCACCCGGAGCAGGCCCTTGACCAACGTCAGCTCATCTTTTTCTGAAGCTAGCAGGTCCATCCTGCCCCTCAATGCCTCAGCGGTGGCCTTGACCTCATTCATATCGGCTCAAAGCTAGTCAATTAAGTTTATCTTCTCTTGGACCTGCGAAGTCGTGTCGTTAGTCATAACGAGTAGTTTCTCATTATTAGCCTCAATGGTCCTTACCTTCTCGACCAGATTAGTATGCTCCCGTTTTGTGGACGAGGCCTCCTTCTGCACCATTTCCAGCTCAGCCTAGAGAGTTGGGAGATCCTTAAGAGCCTCATCTTGTTGTTCACTAAGAACCATGTACATGTCCTTCTTCCGGACCTCCTCTTTGAGCTCGAACTTGAGCTGGCTGATTTCCAAGCAGGACCGAAGGAAGTTTCATGATGGAGCACCGAATCCTGAAAAACAATAAGGTCATTAGAACATCCTAAATCTAAGAAAAATTCGCAAAGAATACAAAGAATAGATGTCTTACCCAGTTCAGCGCCTGTTGTGCCTCATTGAAGAGGCTCGATGTGCCTACTTCGTTCATCTTTGCCTGGTCATCCTCTGTCACTATGGACCGAAGGTATCTAGCCACAACCACTAGAGTGGACAACACCCGAGCATCCGCTGGATAGTTAGAACAACTGTTCTCTTACAGTCGGGATCCACACTCGGGGAAATGAACTCCCTTACTAGCTTTGGGCTCGAGCTAGGCTTGCCCGCTCCCGATGACACGTGATTTTATTGGGACCTCTAGGTGACCAAGCCTAGAGTAGTCCTGCAATGCGCTCATGTTCATTCTATCGAAGAACATGTTGAGGGCATCACCTGGGCTCGGTGCTATCTCGTTTGATTTCCCTTTATCGGGTTGAGCCTCTTAGAACATGGAATCTGTGTGGGACGGCATCTCCACGATGTCGATGACATTGGCTACTTCTTGTGGGGCAGAAGCAGCTTCTCGGGAGGCCGTGGCCTCCAACTCTCCTTCTAGTTCCCGAGCTAGAAGAGGATCAACCTCTCGGCCACCTTTTCTGGTTGTTTCCTACTCCCCACATTGATGGTCGACCCGTGAGTAATGAACTCAAGTTCGTCATCCTCGGGGAGAGGGAATCAAGGTCTAGTACACTGGATTTTGTGTCCTTTTTGTTGCTTTTTCAGATCCAGACAACTACCTTCTTTTTCTTCACCTCGGCATCTGAGGAGCCCGAGGATTTCCTCTTTTTCTCCTTCTTTGCGGCAGCTCCGGGCTATCCCAAAAAATAGGGTTCAGCGAGCAAGGACAGGGCCTCATCCTCATCTAACGGCCTAAGCTCGGTGATCTTGGGAAAACCTGTGAGAAGGAAAGAGACATAGTAAAAATACAAGTGAGGTATGTGATTATAATTATTTGGGAGGAAGTCTCACCATAGGAACGGGCCTCCCACTTGCCCTTCGAGAGCTTGTGCCATTCGCGCTCGAATTAAGACATTTGTTTGTAGATCCCCTCGATCCACTCCGTGAAGCGGGGATTGCATTAGGAACCTGAGAGACCGTTGCACAATGGTACAGACAGGCAATTAGAGAAAGAACAAAAGAAAGTGCCTAGTACTCAAGAAGGAAAAGACTTACGGGATGAGTTCCATTTTTCAGGGAATGGTAGAAATTCGGGGGGGAATGAGGTCTTTGGTTTTTACCTGAATGAACATTCCCTGCCAACCTCCATCTCGATCTTCATCAATGCTTGAGAATAGAGCTTTACTTGCTTGACGAACGAGTTTGATCAACCCCCCTCGGAATATTGGGGGACTGTAGAGACGAAGAAGATGATCGAGGGTGAACCGAGGTGATTCAGTGTTGTTTACGAAGTGCCGGAGGAGGCTCAGACCTCGTACCTTTTGCAGAAGCCAAGGATTATAGGGTCCACCGGGGCGAGCGTGAAGAGGGAAGTGTAAACACTTAGGTACCTATTCACGTGAGTGGTGATATCTTCGTTGGGACCGGGAACGACCATCCCCTTTCCCTCCCAATTGTTGTCCACCCGAACTGTAGGGAGTGTGTCCTCGGTAACGGTGCATATGTACCTCCATACTCCCTCGCCTCGGTCTGCTGATTGGAAGCCTTCACGACTTTGAAGTCATTTTCGATAGAGCATCCCCCGGGAATGAAACTTTTCAAGGGAGACTCCAGGACCACCCCAAGAATGGCCACCTCTGCACCCGTGGCCGAGTTGGAAGTTAATGGGGCATTTTGCTGAGGCACGGATGTTAAGGATTTTGCCATCAAAATCTGGAAAATATGAAGGTTTGAAGAAAAATATGAAGGTCTGAAGATGAGAATGAATATTTGAAGATGAGGATGAAGGTATGAAGGTCTGGGTTAGATTTCAAAGAAGAAGTATGAAGATTTGAAGTTCAAGATATGAAGATCTAAGAAGCCATATATGAAAATCTTAAGAGGATAGAGTTAAGTGGAGAATTTGAGGGCAAACAAAGAGTTTTGGATTCGGAAAGGAAAAAAATAAAAAAAGGGATCGGAGATTTGTTAGAGGAAAGTTAATCCATGCGAGGCATTTTTCATTCGATGATAATCAACCAGTGTTTGACACGTGTTCGAAGTTAGAACGACGCGACTGATGGGACGTTTTTCTGCCCCCTCAATCGGTTGTAACTTATGAAGGACGGAACCGGGGTTGATTTATCGCTTCCTGTCACTTCGATAAATCTACTCTCCGGAAAACGAGGGGACTATCTGTGTACGGGTAAAATCGGAGGCAAAGTTTTCTCTGGTTCCCCGATGAGAGAATGAAAGGAAAGCACGGCTCGACGTGATTATAATCGAGGCCAGAAACCCCTTATATTAATACCCGAGAGGAATGAACGATGTATCAAAGACCGGACATGGTAAAGCGACGCATCCCCAGACGGAGTATAACTTCTAGAACCTCGAGAGAAGCGGTGAATGGTTATGCGTGACGTATAGGGGGCCGAAATATTCGCCCTCAATCAGATATTATGGTGCGAATCCCATTCAATATCAATTATGGATCAGTAATTAGAGGGAAAAGAAGTTTTTTCATTTTTTAGACTTATACTAAGATTGAAATTCTCCTTCTTATACTAAGATTAAAATTCTCCTACTATATAAAGGAGAAGTTTTTCTTTAATCTGACACATTGTAACACGCAATTCAAAGCAATAAAAGTTTACCTTTATCTTCTAGCTACTGTTCAAAGCATTACATATTTGTTCTTTTCTTACTCATGACCGAGCTTGTATCGAGGGTCCGATCAAGGACGAATTCCACTGTTTAATCTAAGATAAGGTTTGGTCATCATATCGCAATTGGTTTAATCATTTATTTTTGTCCTTAATGCATCTATATGTTATTCACTCTTATTGAATTAAAGCATGTATCCTTTAAACCGCGTATAAATTTTATTGTTACTCATTTTTTGGGTAAACAACATGAAGAATCGAAGGATTGATCTCAATCTGTATGTGCAAACAGGTATTTATTAAGTTGAATAAGAGCGGCAAAGCCAGTTTCTAATTGTGTGTTTGCTAGAGTAATTTTTAATCTCTTTTTCTTTTTTCCTTTTTAACGTGAAAGGTTCTAAAAGCTTGGGACCGGGGAAGGGGAATTCGGGGGATAGAGAAGCTCTTGCCAGGAGTTCCTTATTTATTTTGTTTTTCAAATCTGTATTTCGATGGGACAGTCAGACAGAGGCTTTTCATTGAGATTATATTGAAATCTTTACATCTCAACCGAGGAAGTGCCAATATTAATTGCCCAAAGTTGTTGTTCAATTTTCAAAATGTTCTTGATTAGCTTGATGAATACGATGAGGATATACTTAATGAAATGTGAATACGGAATTGTAATAAGTGCTCTCTGTTTCAGTTTATGTGAAACTATATTTTTTTTTGGTCCGTTTCAAGCAAAATGATCTCTTTCTTAATTTGATAATAATTTAGCTTAAAATTATAATTCTACCCTTAATGAGAAATTTTTATAACCACACAAATACTTTGGGCTCCTTTTTGACTTGTTTAGGATCACAAATTCCAAAATTTTTTATTTTTTCTTAAACTTCGTGTCCAATCAAACAGGTTCACATAAATTGAAATAGAATGAGCAGTTATTATCGTTGTCTCGCTATACGTTACTCTTCTGCTTTCCTAGTACAAGTTTCTGATGATTCTCCTGTCCAAATCACCCACACTTACTATACATTAGTGGAAAAGGAAAAACTCTTCGATTTAAAATATGATCATTTTCAACGCATTGAAATGAAATAGCAAGAGATGAAAAAAAATGAAATGGCAAGAAAGGAAAGGATTGTAACGTGAAACGATTTTATGAGTTGGTGCAAAGCCCATTCCCTGAAACCTATAAGCTTATGCCTTTTAAGTTTTTCTGTAAGATGTAAAATTTATTTACGTAATTATATATTATATAATTTAAAATGTGATAAAAATTTAATAATCTAATAAAATGATCACTAAATTAAATAATAAATCTCTAAACTACATTAATCGTGTAAAATGATTTTACCCTGTCAGTATACAGTATAAATACTAAAGATTTAAGTATATAAGTCATGTGCCTTGACAATAGTAGGTCAGTTACTATTTTTATCAGATTGCGAAAGAGTATTCTATCACACCCGAAATCCCACTAAGGCCATGATAGTGCCTAACCCGCTCGCTAGGCAAGTCAACACTCAATTAACATCAAACAATCTAATTATTAAACCATTAATTGTGTTTACAATAGAAATAACAAAGCGATATGAATTTCAAATCAATAACATGAGTACATAATCCATGACAACGTCTAAATACGACCACAACTGTCTAATCAACTGCTCAAAACTCAGTGTCACTACATTACGAGCATCTAATAAGAGTAACTAGAATCAACTGAATAAATACATCTGTCCCCAAAAGAATATATGAGCATAAAATATTTAAGTAGGGAAGGGGACTTCATGTACTGTGAATCAGATCAAGTATAGCAGCTCAACATGAAGTCTCCAAAAGTGTAACATGAATACAAAACTACGGTACTAGTAAGTATCAAGTCTAGCCTCGAAGAAGTAGTAGCAAGAGGTCGATATCGACACCCACTATCTAAGCAATAATTAGGTACATCGTAAATCAAATACGAAAATAAGCATATTATCGTCAAATGAACATGACAGCTCAAAGAAACACGGGTCACACAGAATTTAGGCATGCCTAATGCATAAGGAGAGAAATTAAGATATCAACACCTCGATCTCATACCAAGACATGATTCATGACAACATTATTTATATCAAATCACAGCATAAGTCAGAAATATGTACATAAGCATTCTCAGGATATGATATCAATGTATATAAGAGCGAACGCATGAGTCTAAGCTTCAAATACATGCCCCTGATCCAATATTAACAACTCAAAACACAAATCCATGTGCCTAATATAGACACATATCCAACAAGCACCAAAAGAATCACGGGTGTCTACGCTCATAGGCCCCAATGTAGCATAGGTAATAATCACCTGACTCCAGAAGGATAGATCCATATCCAAGCGTTGATTTTTTTTTATTTAATGATCATCAATTCATCATTGTGGTATCATCAGCACGGAACTCGTTCCAATCATAATATCTCCAATAATCGACAACCAACATCCACTCACATTATCCTTAGTGCCAAATTCCTTAACATTTTTGCAACACCCAACGCATATATATATATATATATATATATATATATATATATATATATATATATATATATATATATATNATAAGAATGCATATAAAAAGCTCATATGGCTAAAAGATGACTATGGCAAATCATGTTACTCAATTTATCATAATGGCTCAATAAGTAATTTAGCATGTTCTAGCTTTATTATTATATTTGTCATGAGTCAATTAGGCCATAGAAATAACCAAAATTAAGGAGCAAATATAGACAAGTGTATAACTATGTATTTGTAATAAAAACCAATATGGCAAAATAATCCTTCATGTCAAATCAACAAGTCATAATCTTAGGCATACTCCTAACCCATGAATATAAATAATCACAGTCATAGAATTTACTAAACATGGATAACAACTTTACATAATACAACAAGGTACAATTCAAAGTCAACAATATCGAAAATTATCAAGACCTAGTTGCGCTATATACGCTCGACACCTCGCATATACATGGCTCCTAAATCATGAATGAGGCATCATATAGATATCATATCGGAAGAATTACATCTTACAAGGATAGACATGGGACTTACCTCGATCCTATAAGCATTAATCAACAATAAATCACCTTTACGTGCAAATCCAACACCAGACGACTCAAATTTAGTGAAATACAACTCAATAACTTCAAATAAAGCCATAGGATATAACTCCAAAGAGTAAATCTTTGATCTTTAATCAAATTCCCTTAAGTCAAAGAAATTCAACCCGGCGCGTGGTCAAAACCAGAGTCAAGGGATAGATTCCGGCTACCCATAACCCTACAAGTCCAAATATGTGTTTAGATTCCAAAATTGGGTCCAAATCGACAGTCAAATCCCCAAAATACACCCTCTTAATTGATAGAGAAAAATTCCAAATTTCACTTTAAAATTCCAAGTTTTAGGTATAGACATTCATGAGGAATAAATATATAAAGCCAAATCAAACTGAACATTGCTTACCTCCAATGTGGTAGTAAAATTGCTCTTCAAATTCTTCTCCCTCTCAAAGTCTAGGGCTCAAAATATAAAATAATGGGCAAAAGTCCCGAAATGTAACACTTAAAAGTATGCTCCAAGTAAACCCTCCATGACCGCGTGATCGCGGTCAAACGCTTCGCAATTGCCAAGCACAAAACGATGCTGTGCAGAAATAAGCCTCTGCTATCGTGACCTCCTATTTGTGAATGCGAAGCTCTCCAGTTCTGCCTCCAGTTAACGCGTTACCCCATTGCGAACGTGAACAACAACCACCAGCTCGCCTCTTTCTCTATGCGAACACGGATCAATTCACGCGAACGTGAAGACCAATATACAACTGCCTTAGAACTCTACTACACGTTTGCATGTACCTCATCGTAGCCTCGATTAATAAACATCCCCAACTCAATATCAACACTTCTCGATCATGACTTCACCACCGGTATCATGATACATGCCTAAACACCAAAAAGCCACCAATCTCAAAGTGGTTCAAAATGATTAAAAATCACCTGATCCCCTCAAGACCTCGTCCAAACATGAAAACAAGTACATATACATAAACCATACATATCCAAAGGCACAAAACACCATAAATGACATCAAAATTAAGAATAAAAGACTGTATCATTCTCTTAAATTTCATACATTCAAACTTTTCCGAACTTGTCCAAATCGCATTTATACATACTAGATCACAATACTTTGCACAAAAGTCCTAATCAATCAAATGAACCTATCAAAATCCCAAAACACCAATGAAAGTCCGATATTACCAAAGTCAACTCCTAGTTAAACTTATGAACTCTCCAAATTCTTCAACTTGCCAACTTTCGGCAAATAGGGGCAAAATCTTTTAGGAATCTCCAAATCCAAACCAGAACACATGACCAAGTCCAAAATCATCATACGAACCTATTTAAACCATAAAATCTCGGTTCCAAGGTCATAATCTCAAAAGTCAAATCTTTTTCAGCTCTTCCAACTTAAATCTTCCGAGTTGAGATTTATTCTTCTAAATCGACTCCAAGCCTCTCGAAAATTATAACCCAACCATACAAATAAGTCATAATGCAGCAACTGAAGCTACTTAAAGTCTCAAACTACTGAATGGAATGCTAAAGCTCAAAACGACTTGTCGAGTCGTTACATTCTCCCCCACTTAAACATATGTTTGTCCTCGAACTTGCCAAGAGTCGTTCCAATTCCAAATACTGTATAACTCACCATACACATACCCAAGGGTGATATCATGTCCTCTAAAACCATATAAGCCCATTACCACAATGCAGGCTAAAGATTCTTCCTTCAACCTTAGCATCATTCCTTATAACCTAATTCCAACTTTCGAAATCCCTCTAAGTTAAGCTTATTGTATATATGCACTATATAAATCTCAACAAGCTGTATAAAATCATAAGTATACTCCTAAGATGTAACCACATGACGTACCACATAACTCATATGCCATAGCTATATCTTCTGATCACAATAGTTTCTCATTACCAAACTCGGTGCCGGTGATATACCTCATGACAAATAAAACCTCGTTCCAAATATCGCAATGTTGAAATGGAAAAATATATGTGTAGGAACTCATAATCACACATCAATACAACCAGTTATTTAGTTCTCTCATATGACAAGAACCACTGCTAAATTCTGAGTTGATTGGTGACATTCTTCTTCTAAATAAAAATAGTACAAATGCGATTACACTAATTCTAGGTCCAATAACCAGTCTCATTTAGTACAATCTTCTCGACCGAAAGTCCACCTCAAATACAATCAAGAACCTCATACGACACTATCTATGTGCTAAACAAAAATCACTTAAGTATGATCAACTAATGGAAATAGAACCCAAGTACGAGATCTATCCAACAATTGTAGCGGATATGACAACAAAAGCGTGATGCTATGAACTCATCCCACAAAGGAGAAGAAAAACACATGAAGTAAGCTCAAGGAATCGTACCCATCATTACTCCATTGCAGCGTGCAACTTGATCCACATATCTTCCCATGATGGCATGCCACCCGATCCAAACATGTACCCCTGGCGGCATGTCACCCGATCCACACATAATACCGGTGACAGCGTGCCATCTGATCCACAACAATCTCACCAATAACCATTAGGTCGTAATGCTCATACTCCCAAACACATGTGTATCAACAACAATCATGTAAAATGCTTAAACATAACTATAAGAAGACAGATAGCATAATGTCCTATGAAAAGGTAAGCACATCTACGGTGCAATAAGCAAATCAACATCTCAAGAGCCATCCCACTCATACATCGCCACAAGGCCTAAACAAGGCTACAACATGTGTGTGAATAGTAGAATTGTCTCACAACCCATCATAACATAAGGGAGTAACATATGAAAGAGATCAGTACATGAATAACATCCATTATACTTGATGGCACACCCATAGGAAATGTTGTGCTGAATAAGAAAATACAATCTGGCCTAGAATATGCATTTTTGTTAGGCCTACCAATGGTCCTCCAAGCTAATTCAGACCATTCCAAAATAGGTCAATGGACCTCAAGCTGATTCAGATCATTCCAAAAAAGTTCAATGCCCTTCCAAAAGACCACAGTGACTCTATCTATGACACATACAATCAACTGGACAAATTTTAAACACACTTCCACAGTCCACAACTAGAGGGATAGTTCGCCTCTCAGAAATAAAATCTTCAAACTATGAGAGTACAACAATCTCCATACCCGATATCTAACTCCCACACTTAGGTGTCTGCCACATCATGCATACACGATAATATCATAAAAAATAAATCAATAAATGCATCATGTAGTAAAACGGGGAACCAACGGTTATTGGCATGAGATCTCTGTAGTACTAGTCAAGTATCTGCAGAATATTTCACAAAGCATCTTCCACACAACACACTCTTCTCGGGCGATAAAAGATAGTGCTAACATGCTCTTAAATATCTCAAATCTCTCATGTTGTCTAAAACAGACTGAACTGCAACCTTATCCATTCAACGCCAATTCCACATAGCTCACCGCATGTATCATACAAATATGCGAAAATACAAGAATCCCATTAGGAACTCTGAATCATGAATAGGATACACGCTCCACGGCAAGAAACTTTCCACTTAGCTCAATTTAGGATAAATCACAACATGCAATAAAATTTCCATGCCTAAAGAAGACATCAACTGCAAGTCGTAGTCATAATCATCATAGACTCTTTGTAACCCATATGCACATACCCAAACCAGCTGAACTAATCCCTCTTGATCACCCAAGTCACACAGACTACCAAACCCAATAGTGCTACCATAAAAACACATGTAAAGTCCTATAATACCAAAGGAATCATTCACCTATATTACTATGTTGACCTAATCCACTACTAAATGGACCTAACTCCTCGGATTACTCATGAAATGCCTTGATGGCAAAGTTACTCTTCCCTATTACATTATGTGCCTCAATCAAGAACATATCTCGAGTGATCCCAGCACGAAACCACATCGTCTTGAGGCCTATAAGCCACTTTATTCCCTCTCATACACCTGATAGTACCTCAAACACTGTCTCGCATAACCAATAATGATACAGAAATGCTTCAGGTCTCTTTTACAATCCAAATCAACTCTCGAATCCTTAGTCACACATAAATCCTGAAATCCTAGATACCATATATCGAGTCTTGAATCCATTAAAACCTTATCTAGAATCACCCACTCTATATTAGTCCCGAATACATAGCCAAACCTGCCGAACAATTGTTGCTCCATTAGCACATGATTACTCCAAAAAGAAACAACCGAGTGAATCATTTCACTTGCACACAAACCCCATAGAAGAATACCGAACATAAGTCATTCCACAACCTCCATATACCAATAAGGTTGTCAAGACCCAAAATCCAACTAGTCGTGATGGCACCTAACCCAACCTGCTAAGTAAGAAAATTTAACAATAATTCAATTTCAAATGAGATTTACTGAAAAAATACTGATGAAATAACTGAATTTTGTACAACAACCCAAGGACTGGTAGTACAAACCATGAGCTTCTAAGATTTAGAGTTTACAAAGCTAGTATGAAATAAATACATCATCTTCCAAAATATACATAAACGGATTTATAAATCTAAATCTACCAAGAACAAGAAGTAGCTATAACGGAACACAAGTACATCTTCAATGCTAGTTCCTCCATACACAACAACATCAGCTCCAAAATCTACACGCTAGTTGTAGAAACGTAGTATGAGTATAACCGACCCCATGTACTGAATAAGTAACAAACCTAACCTTAGGTTGAAAGCAGTGACGAACTTGGAAAATTGTTAGAGTCCAACACTAATACTCAAGAACAACTTGTAACAATATAATAAAAGCAGCAAAAGTAATAACTCAAAGATATGATGCTCAGCTCGTTCACAGTTCAGAAAAATAGACATGATTTTCAGGTATAACAATAAAACCCAAATCTTTCACCGAAATCACCAAAATATGAGTATATTAAAAAATTGTGATTTTTTCCCAAAAACATTCAACACCAGACAAATTATCAGATAGTATGATGAAAGTACACCTCTATGCCTACATGTCAATGTACATGTGAAGCCATGAATGTCACAATACCATATAGCATGCGGAAAAACATCTATATGCCTACATGCCAAATATGCATGTCAAATGTAATACATCACGGTGATGAGCTCATGTATTCACACTCTCAGTGTACTCAATTTCACTTTCTCATATTCAATCACTCGGTACACTCCATCACTCGGCACTCGGTACCTGCGCTCGTTGCTGGTATGACAAACTCTGGAGGGGTAGATCCTGTCCAATAGCTAATAAGCCAACATGTCCTACTGCGGCGTGCAACCCGATCCCATCATAAATCAATAAAACCTGTTGCAGCGTGCAATATGATCCCATAATGAATCAATAAAGCTTGTTGCAGCGTGCAGCCCGATCCCATCATGAACCAGCAAAACCTGTTGTGGCATGAAGCCTGATCCCATAAATATCACTCATAAAGACTGAGATATGATATTTAGATGAATGAATATGACTGATTATTTAATTGCAATTTAACCATATAACTCAACAGTAGAGATTACCTCAGTGGGTCCAAATAGAATAAGCATATAGCCTATGATTCCTAACATGATTCATAACTCATACTGTCACGACCTGAATTACCCTCCGAACGGTCTCGTGACGGCACCTAGTCCCTACGACTAGGTAAGACTAAAACTTACGGAAAATAAGGCAAAACAATAATAGAAATAGTAAAGAAGAAGCAATACTATAAAAATTTTAGTCGCTCGGCATTTACAGCTTATACTTTCCCAAAGCCCGGAACATCACAAAGTCACAAATTCTGAACTACTATATCTCTATACAAAGAAATAAGGAAAATGTATCTATATATCTCCTATATATGTACTAGAGTAGGAAGGGGACTCGTGAGATCCTGCGGACGCGGCAGAATTACCTCGCGGTCTCCTATGGAGCTGCTAAGATGCGCTTAGCCACTGTACTGTGTGGTGGTACCTGGATCTGCACATGGGGGAAACATGCGCTGGAGAAAGGGCGTGAGTACTCCACATTCGGTACTCCGTAAGTGCCAAGCCTAACCACAGCCAAGTAGTAACGAGGTTAGGTTGAGGCTCTACTGAGTTTTAAAACAAGTCAATATAAATTAAAAACAGTGAAATATAGATAAGCAATGATAAACAGGATTAATGGAAACTATAAGAATTAATAACAAAAGGAGATCCCTCGGCTCAGCACAGCATATATCTCAACAGTAAATTTGCAATGCAGTACAAGGGGAAAGCTCCCGGATCTCAGTCCGTAGTCCCAATTTAAATATGCTATGTAGTATAGGGGGAAAGCTCCCGGATCTCCGTCCGTAGTCCCAATTTAAATATGCATTTCAATAGAGGGGGAAAGCTACTGGATCTCCGTCCGTAGTCCCAATTTAAATATGCAATGCAGTACAGGGGGAAAGCTCTCGGATCTCGGTCCGTAGTCCCTGTTTAAATATGCAATGCAGAAGTATGTCGTATACGGCTTAATTAAACAGTTCAAGAAAAGCAACAGGCAAGAATAGAATAAAACTACCTAAACATGGTGCAACTAGTAGCAAATAAGAGGAAATCAAGTAGGGACAGGTAGACATGCTTATTCTTAAGCTAACTACTCAATTAAGATAGGAAACAGTAATATAGGAATGAGAAAGAGTGATTGCATGGAAGGAAAAATAGAATTTTAGCAACAATACCACGCTCTTGCCACGATTATCCAACTTCGGGCGGCTCAAATCTATTCAATTCGGTTGCATAATGTAAGTATCACTTCAAGGAAACAAAATAGCTAATTATTTCTAAGCTAATACGCGAAATTAGGAAATTCACCCAAAAAGTCCCCCGGGCCCACGTCTCAGAATCGGGTAAAATTTATATTTCCTGAACACCCATTCGCTCATGAACTCACTCGAACAAGAATTAACAAAATCCGACGTTTAAATCTCCCTAAATCCTCAAATTTCTACTTGGAGAAGTTTCATCCCAATTTCATGGATTAGATTGAGGAAATTGATAGAGATTATTGATATACAAATGGATTAAGGTTAGAAAACGTTACATATGATTCTTCTCTTAAAATTCCACTGAAAATCGCCAAATCCCGAGCTCTCAATCAATTTAGGAGTTATGAATTTCAAACTCTCAGATTTTGGTATAACCAGCCCAGGTATTTCGTATCTGCGACACTGGGATCGCACCTACGGTGCCGCACCTGCGGAAACACAATCGCAGGTGCGGAAACTCATTAAAAGACCTGGGGTCGTACCGGCGGTGGCTGGGTCGCAAGTGCGGCTCCGTACCTACGGATACTCTTCTGCGCCTGCGAGCCTGGCCAGCCTAAGCTACGTCCGCACCTGCGTGCACTCCTTTCGCACCTGCGCGTCTGCAGGTGTGAGACACTAAAACCAGAAATGGTTCAGCAGCTCTTAAGTTTCCAAAGTCACTCGTTAGGCATCCGAAACAACCCCGAGGCCCCCGGGACCTCAACCAAACCTACCAACTGACCCTAATACCTTGTTCAAACTTGGTCGAGTCTTAAAAAACATCTCATAACACCAAAATCATCAATTATGCATAGATTCAAGCCTAAGAACTTACGAAATTTCTAGAATTCACATCCGATGCCGAAACACGTCAAAACTCATCCGAATGACCTCAAATTTAGCACACAAGTCACAATTGGCATTATGAACCTGTTGTCGCTTTCGGAATTCCATTACGAGTCCGATATCAAAATTTCACCTATCGGCCGAAATCGTCGAAATTCTAACTTTCGCCAATTCAAGCCTAAATGTACAACCGACCTCGAAAACACATTCCGGACACGCTCCTAACCCTGAAATCTCCCAAAGGAGATAACGGAGTCGACGGAATTCCATTCCAGATCCGTCTTCACACAGCTCTAGCTACGTCCATATTTCTAAAGCTAAATTTCACATTTATGGACTATGTGTCCAAAATCACTCCGGATTTCATCACTCAACGCTCCGACAAGTTCCAATAATATAAATAGACACGGGAGAAGCGGTTATTAGGGGATCGGGGCGCTAACTCTCAAAACGACCGACTGGGTCGTTACATCGTCCCCCTCTTAAGAAAATCGTTTGTCCTCAAACGAGTATAGAAACATATCGGAAGCTGTGAAAAGATGAGGGTACTGACTCCATATGTCCTTCTCGGTCTCCCAAGTCGCCTCCTCGACTAGCTGACCCCTCCACTGAACCTTAACTGAGGCAATATTCTTCGATCTGAGCTTTCTGACCTGCCTGTCCAATATAGCCACAGACTCCTCAACATATGATAGATCCTTGTCCAACTAGACTGATCTGAAATACAAAACATGAGTCGGGTCACCGTGATACTTCCAGAGCATGGAGGCGTGGAACACCGGATGAAACCCTGCTAGGATGGGAGGCAGGTCTAGCTCATAAGCAACCTCCCCAACACGTCGCAACACCTCAAAAGGGCCAATAAATCTCGGACTCAGCTTCAATTTCTTCTAGAACCTCATGACGCCCTTCATAGGCGATACCCGAAGCAAAACCCGATCACCAGCCATAAATGTCAATTCATGAACCTTCCAGTCCGTATAGCTCTTCTGCCTGGACTGAGCTGTGCGAAGTCTCTCTTGAATCACCTTCACCTTGTACAGGGCATCCTGAACCAAGTATGTACCCAATAATCGGGCCTCGCCCGGCTCAAACCATCCCACGGGAGACCTGCACCACCTACCATACAAAGCCTCATACGGCGCCATCTGAATGTTGGACTGATAGTTGTTGTTATAAGCAAACTCTACAAGAGGCAAGTATCGATCCCATGACCCTCCAAAATCTATCACACAGGCACAGAGCATATCCTCGAGAATCTGAATCGTGCGCTCAGACTGCCCGTCCGTCTGAGGGTGAAAAGTTGTACTCAACTCTACCCTGGTGCCTAACTCCTGCTAGACGGCTCTCCAGAACCGTGAAGTGAACTGTGTACCTCTGTTTGAAATGATAGATACTGGGATACCATGGAGGCAAACAATCTCTCTGATATAAATCTCAGCCAACCTCTCAAATGAATATGTAGTTAGCACTGGAATGAAATGGGTTGATTTGCTCAGCCGATCCACAATCACCCAAATATCATCATGCTTTCTCAAAGTCCGAGGAAGTCCAACCACAAAGTCCATGGTGATCCACTCCCACTTCCACTCTGGAAGATCAATCTGCTAGAGTAACCCTCCCCGGTCTCTGATGCTCACATTTGACTTGCTGACAATTGAGACACTTGGCTACAAACTCCACTATATCCTTCTTCATCCTTCTCCACCAATAATGTTGTCTCAGATCCTGGTACATCTTCGCAGTACCCGATGGATGGAATACCGCAAACTATGGACCTCCTCAAGAATCAACCCCCAAATCCCATCTACGTTAGGTACACAAATACAACCCTGCATCCTCATCACCCCGTCATCACCTATGGTCACATCCCTGGAATCACCCCGCCGGACTCTATCCTGAAGAACCAAAAGGTGGGGATCATCATACTGGCGCTCTTTGATACGGTCATAAAGGGAAGATCGAGCAACCACACAAGCTAATACCCAGAAAGGCTCAGAAAGATTCAATCTCACGAACTGACTTGCTAAGGACTGAACATCTAAGGCTAGAGGCCTCTCAGCTTCATGAAGGTATGCAAAACTCTCCGCCCGACGACTCAAGGCATCGGCCACCACATTGGCCTTCCCCCGGTGGTACAATATAGTGATGTCATAGTCCTTTAGAAACTCCAACCACCTACGCTGGCACAAATTTAGATCCTTCTGCCTGAATATGTGCTGCAAAATCCGATGATCCGTGAATATCTCACAGGGAAAACTATATAAATAATGACGCCATATCTTCAGGGCATGAATATGTGCTGCAAAATCTTCGCGTAGGCAATCACCCTACCGTCCTGTATAACTCCCAGGCCAATCCTCGAAGCATCACAATAGACGGTATATGACCCTGAACATGTGGGTAAAACTAACACTGGGGCTATAGTCAGGGCTGTCTTGAGCTTCTGAAATCTCTCCTTACACTCCTCAGTCCATATAAAAGGTGCACCCTTCTGCGTCAGTCTGGTCATGGGCGCTAAAATAGATGAAAATCCCTCCACAAAATGGCGATAATACCCAGCCAAACCGAGGAAACTGCGGATCTCAGTAGCTGAGGACGATCTGGGCCAACTTTGTACGACCTCCACCTTCTTCGGATCTACCTTGATCCCATCCGAAGACACCACATGGCCTAGGAATGTCACAGAATCAGGCCAAAATTCACACTTAGAAAACTTGGCATACAACTTCTTCTCCCTTAATGTCTGAAGCACGGTCCTCAAGTGCTGCTCATGGTCCTCCTGGGACCGAGAATATACCAGAATGTCATCAATGAACACAATGACAAAAGTAACAAGATAAGGCCAAAATATGTTGTGTATTAGGTGCATGAAGGCTTCTGGGGCATTGGTCAGCCCAAATAACATAACAAGGAGCTCATAGTGGTCATATCTGGTCCTGAAGGAAGTCTTCGGGATATCCGGCTCCTGAATTTTCAACTAATGATAACCCGAATGCAGATCAATCTTGGAGAACACCCTAGAACTCTGTAACTGGTCAAATAGATCATCAATGCGAGGCAATGGGTACCTGTTCTTCACTGTCACCTTATTCAGCTTCCAGTAGTCAATACACATACGCATCGAGCCATCCTTTTCCTTCACAAATAACACCGGAGCACCCCAAGGTGATACACTGGTCCTGATGAATCCCTTTTCAAGCAACTCTTGTAACTGCTCCTTCAAATCAGGAGGAGCCATGTGATAGGGAGGAATGGAAATGGGCTGTGTGCCCGGCAACAAGTCAATGCCGAAATCAATGTCTCTATCGGGTGGCATACCCGGAAGATCAGCTGGAAATACATCAGGATAGTCCCTGACAACTGTAACTGAATCAACTGTAGGGGTCTCAGCACTAACATCTCTCACATAAGCCAAATATGCATCATACCCCTTTTCAACCATCCGCTGAGCCTTAAGAAAAGAAATGACTCGGTGGGGAGTATACTCTAAGGAACCTCTCCACTCTAACCTCGGTAATCTTGGCATAGCCAGTGTCATGATCTTGGCATGACAATCAAGACTAGCATAGTATGGAGACAGCCAGTCCATACCCAATATAACATTGAAATCTATCATACTGAGTAATAATAAATCAGCTCTGGTCTCAAAACCACTGATAGCAATCAAACATGACTGATATACGCGGTCCACAACAAGAGAATCTCCCACCAGAGTAGAAACATAAATGGGGGAACTCAAAGAATCCCGAGATATCCCCAAATGTGAAGCAAAGAAGAAGACACATATGAATATGTAGAGCCTGGGTCAAATAATATGGATGAATCCATATGAAAATGGGAACAATACCTGTGATGACTGAATCTGAAGCAATGGCCTCGCATCGGGCCGGAAGAGCATAGTATCTGGCCTGGCCTCCCCCTCTAAGGCGACCTCGACCTCCCCGACCTCCACCTCGAGCTGCATGAGGTGGTGGAGTAGCAGCTGGGGATGGAAGAATAGCTGGGGGACCTGGTGGAAGACGTGGGGCCTTATAAGTCTGAGGTGGTGCACTCCGCCTCGCTCTGGGGCAATCTCTTATCATATTACGAGGGTCACCACACACAAAGCAACCCCTCGGAGGACGTGGCGGCCGCTGCTGACTCTGAACTGGCCTGCTGGACTGGCCAGTGATAACACCTCGAGCAGGAGGCACCTGAGATACTGGTGGTGCATAATAAGGCTCCTGAGGTCTAGGAGGAGCTGGAATACCACTGGCTGATAGGAGAGCTGAGTCAACAGGGCAACTCACAAAATCCCTACCATAGCGTGCTGCTGGTGCACGGGATCCTTAAAAATGACTAGTCTCTCGAGACCTCTTGGCCTCTCTCTCCTCCCTGTTCCGTGTTAACATAGTCTCAATCCTCCGGGAAATACTCACGGCCTGCTGGTAAGTAATATCGGTCTCCAGCTCTCTAGCCATGTGGTCCAAATACTGGGGTGGAGTCCCTCAATAAAGCGTCGAACCCTCTCTCTGACAGTGACAACCAAAGCTGGTGCATGGCAAACCAAATCATTGTAACAGACTGCATACTCTAACACAGTCATGGTACCCTGGCATAGCTGCTCAAACTCCGCACGCCAAGCATCCCTGAAGCTTTGAGGGACAAACTCAAGTAAGAACATCTCGGAGAAGTGAGCCCAAGTAAGTGAAGCTGCCTCGTCCGGACTACTAAGCTCAAAAGCACGCCACCGCTGATAAGCTTCTCCCCTCAGCTGGAAAGAAGTGAAAGAAACCCCGCTCGTCTCCACAATACCCATAGTGCGTAGAATGCGATGACACCCCTCAAGAAAACCCAGGGTGTCATTTAAAGCTAGTCTGATGAACTCAGGTGGGTGGTACTTCTTGTACCTCTCAAGTCGGAGTTGCTCTGCCTCAGGAACAGCTATCCTAGTCTCATGCTGAGTTGGAGCTGCTGAGGGCATAGGAATATACTCTGGAACCTGCCCAATATGAACCCTCTGCTCAGGAATACGGGCTGCGAAAGTCTGTGTCCCTCCCCCGGCCTGGGATGTAACTGGAGCTATCCGGAGTAGTCCCGCCTGAGACAGAATACTGAAGGCACTCAAGAACTGAGCCAATGTCTCCTGGAGGTCTGGAGTAACAGTAGGGACCTCTTGTGCCCCCTCCAATTGTAGCTGCTGGGGGCTCCTCTGCCTCTGCTCTAGCCGGTGCTCGGGCTGCACCGCGTGCTCGTCCTCTTCCCCGCCCCTACCTCTGGTGGCTATGATTGGGGGATCGGTTGCCTGGTCATCAGTACGTCTGGTACGGGTACGAACCATCTGCAAGCAAGAATAGAATAGAGGTTAAGAATTTTATGACAGTAACTAGCACGATAAGGGATTCCAAAGAATTTGATTGTTCTTAACAGTTACATAGCCTCTCGAAGATAGATACGGACGTCTCCGCACCAATCCGCGAGACTCTAATAAACCGGCTTGTCACTTATGACTCCTATGAACATAGACACTCGGATACCAACTTGTCACGACCCGAATTACCCTCCGAACGCTCTCGTGACGACACCTAGTCCCTACGACTAGGTAAGCGTAAAAGTTACAAAAAATAAGGAAAACAATAATAGAAACAGTAAAGAAAAAGCAATACTATAAAATGTTTAGCCGCTCGGCATTTACAGCTTTTACTTTTCCAAACCCCGGAACATCACAAAGTCACAAACTCTGAACTACTGTAGCTCTATACAAAGAAATAAGGAAAATGTATCTATATATCTCCTCTATCTGTACTAGAGTAGGAAGGGGACTCGTGAGATACTGCGGACGCGGCATAATTACCTCGCGGTCTCCTATGCAGCTGCTAAGATGCACCTAGCCACTGTACTATGTGCTGGTACCTGGATCTGCACATGGGAAAAACATGCGCAGGAAAGGGCGTGAGTACTCCACATTCGGTACTCAGTAAGTGCCAAACCTAACCCTAGTTAAGTAGTGACGAGGTCAGGTTGAGGCTCTACTGAGTTTTAAAACAAGTCAATATAAATTTAAAATAGTCAAATATAGATAAGCAATGATAAACAGGATTAATGGAAACTGGAAGAATTAATAACAGAAGGAGAGCCCTCGGCTCAGCACAACATATATCTCAACAGTAAATTTGCAATGCAGTACAAGGGGAAAGTTTCCGGATCTTAGTCCGTAGTAGCAATTTAAATATGCTATGCAGTACAGAGGGAAAGCTCCCGGATCTCCGTCCGTAGTCCCAATTTAAATATGCGTTTTAGTACAGAGGGAAAGCTCCCGGATCTCCGTCCGTAGTCCCAATTTAAATATGCAATGCAGTACAGGGGGAAAGCTCCCGGATCTCGGTCCGTAGTCCCAATTTAAATATGAAATGCAGAAGTATGTTGGATACGTCTTAATTAAACAGTTCAAGAAAAGCAACAGGCAAGAATAGAATAAAAGTACCTAAACAGGTGCAACTAGTAGCAAATAAGAGGAAATCAAGTAAGGACAGGTAGGCATGCTTATTCTTAAGTTAACTACTCAATTAAGACAGGAAACAGTAATATAGGAATGAGAACGAGTGATTGCATGGAAGGAAAAATGGAATTTTAGCAACAATGACCCGTGTATGCACTCGTCACCTCACGTACACGGTGTCCACGTAACAAAATCAGTATAAAAATGCCTAGGGGAAGTCCCAACACAGAGTTAGGCAAGCCACTTACCTTGACTGTGCTAATCAACTCAATACCACGCTCTTTCCACGAGTATCCGACTCCGGGTGGCCCAAATTTATTCAATTGTATTGCATAATGTAAATATCACTTCAAGGAAACAAAATAGCTAATTATTTCTAAGCTAATACGCGAAATTAGGAAATTCGCCCAAAAAGTCCCCCGGGTCCACGTCTCGGAATCTGGTAAAATTTATATTTTCCGAACACTCATTCGCTCATGAACTCACTCGAACAAGAATCAAAAAAATCTGACGTCTAAATCTCCCTAAATCCTCAGATTTCTACTTGGGGAAGTTTCATCCCAATTTCATGGGTTAGATTGAGGAAATTGATGAGATTATTGATATACAAATGGATTAAGGTTAGAAAATGTTATCTATGATACTCCTCTTCAAATTCCACTGAAAATCGCCAAATCCCGAGCTCTCAATCGATTTAGGAGTTATGAATTTCAAACCCTCAGATTTTGGTATAACCAGCCCAGGTATTTCGCACCTGCGTCACAGGGATCGCTTATGCGGTTCCGCACCTGCGGAAACACAATCGCAGGTGCGGAAACACAATCGCAGGTGCGGAAACTCATTAAAAGACATGGGGTCGCACCTGCAGTGGCTGGGTCGTAGGTGCGGCTCCGCACCTGCGGATACTCTTCCGCGCCTGCGAGTCGGGCCAGCCTAAGCTACGTCTGCACCTGCGTGCACCCCCTTCGCACCTGCGCGTCCGCACGGGCAAAAAACCATCGCAGGTGCGAGACACCAGAACCTCAAATGGTTCAGCTGCTTTTAAGGTTCCAAATTCACCCGTTGGGCATCCGAAACAACCCCGAGGCCCCCGGGACCTCAACCAAACCTACCAGCTGACCGTAATACCTTGTTCAAACTTGGTCGAGTCTTAAAAACACATCTCATAACATCAAAATCATCAATATGCATAGATTCAAGTTTAAGAACTTATGAAATTTCTAGAATTCACATTTGGTGCCGAAACACGTCAAAACGGATCCGAAGGACCTCAAATTTTGTACACATGTCAAAATTGGCATTACTGAGCTGTTGTCGCTTTCAGAATTCCATTCCGAGTCCGATATCAAAATTTCACCTATCTGCCAAAATCGCCAAAATTCTAACTTTCGCCAATTCAAGCCTAAATCTACAACTGACCTTGAAAACACATTCCGAACACGCTCCACACCCCGAAATCTCCCAACGGATCTAACGGATTTGACGAAATTCCATTACAGATCCGTCTTCACACAGCTCTAGCTACGGCGAGATTTCTATAGCTAAATTCCACATTCATGGACTATGTGTCCAAAATCACTCCGGATTTCATCACTCAACGCTCTGACAAGTTTTGATAACATAAGTAGACATGGGAGAAGCGGTTATTAGGGGATCGGGACGCTAACTATCAAAAATGACCGACCGGGTCGTTACACATATAATCAAATAAGTAGGGAGAATATGTATGTAACAATACATAACAGCAAAACAAGTCCAGCCAAAGTCTAATAGTCGACTAAAACCATAATTTCCTTGGTGTACGCCCACATACTCGTCACCTAGCATGTGATTCACCTGAATATATCTTTTATAACATTGTTCCCAGGGTTAAATACCCTCAAATCCAAGTTTTGATATGTTACTTACCTCGAACAAGCCAAATCCAATACCGAGCAAGCCAACCCATACTTTAGGAATGTCATCCCGCATGTACCAACTCTGAACGGCTCAAAACTAGCAAAATTGATCACGCTCAACTATGTCTTATAAAAAGACTAAACGGGCGCTGCAAATATAATCTGGGGTATTAAGCTCAAAGTCGATCCCACAGAGAATTGAACGTATCAATTGAGTTTATTAAATACTAAATTGGTTTTTAATCAAGTTTCTCAAGACTTTTGAATATCAAGTTGTGTTGTTTAACTAATTCTAC
>ML327189.1:0-63938 GCA_005239505.1 Nicotiana paniculata
TCCGATTGACCTGAAATTTTGCAGACATATCCAAAATGACATTACGAACCTGTTCCAACTTTCTGAATTCCATTCCGACCCCGATAGCCTATTTTTCACTGTCGACTGGAAATCACCAAAAACTAACTTTCGCCAATTCAAGCCTAATTCTACACTGGACATCACAAAATTATTCTGAACACACTCCTAAGTCCCAAATCACCTAACGAAGCTATCCGAGCCATAAAATCTGCAGTCTGAGTTTGCTTAGCAATAAGTCAGCTCTTAGTTGACTTTTCCAATTTAAGGCTATTTTTAAAGGCTAAAGGACTGAACTCTCACCACAACCATTCATTCAAGCCTACCAACTCTAATACATCAAATATAGAATAACCAACCTATGACAAGTCAATAACATCAATTATAATGCAGTTTATACGTAACGACGGACCGGGTCATTACATTCTCCCCCTCTTAAACAAACGTACATCCTCGAACGGGTCTAGAAACATACCTGAAGTCTCAAACAAGTGGGGATATTTGCTCTGCATCTGCTGCTCCGTCTCCCAAGTAGCCTCCTCCACTGGCTGACCTCTCCACTGCACCTTCACTGATGCTATATCCTTAGACCTCAACTTTCTGACCTCGCGAGCTAAAATAGCTACTGGCTCAACCTCATATGACATATTACCCTCGAGCTGAACTATGCTGAAGTCTAACACATGAGACGGGTCACCAACATATTTCATGAGCATCGACACATGAAATACCGGATGAACACTCGATAGACTGAGTGGCAAGGCAAGTCTATAAGCCACCTCTCCAACCTTCTGAAGCACCTCAAAAGGACCAATAAACTGTGGACTCAGCTTTCCCCTTATTTCTGAACCTCATAACACCCTTCATGGGTGATACCTTCAGCAATACCTTGTCACCTTCCATAAATGACACATCCCGAACCTTCCAGTCCGTATAACTCTTCTGTCTAGACTGCGCCGTGCGAAGTCGCTCTTGAATCAAATTCACCTTCTCCAATGCATCCTGGATCAAATCTGTGTCCAATAACTTAGCCTCACCAGGCTCGAACCAACCAACCGGAGATCTACACCTACTACCATATACAGCCTCATACGGGGCCATCTGAATACTGGATTAGTAGCTGTTATTATATGCAAACTCCGCTAGTGGCAGAAACTGATCCCATGAACCACCAAAATCAATCACACTAGCCCGTAGCATGTCCTCCAAAATCTAAATAGTCCGCTCTGACTGCCCGTCGGTCTGCGGGTGAAATGCAGTACTCAACTCTACTTCAGTACCCATGCCTCTCTGCACGACCCTCCAAAACTGAGATGTGAATTGAGTACCTCTGCGATAAATAATAGAAACCGAAACTCCATGCAATCGGACAATCTCCTTAATGTAAATACTAGCCAATTTCTCTGAAGTATAAGTAGTACTGACAGGAATGAATTGCGCGGACTTGGTCAATCTATCCACAATGACCCAAATCACATTAAAACCCTTCGAAGTCCGTGGAAGCCCAACTACAAAGTCCATAGTAATCCGCTCCCACTTTCACTCCGGAATATCTAACCTCTGAAGTAATCCACCTGGTCTCTGGTGCTCATACTTGACTTGCTGGCAGTTGAGACACTGTGCTACATACTCAACAATATCTCTCTTCATCCGCCTTCACTAATACTGCTGTCTCAGATTCTGGTACATCTTCGCGGCACCCGGATGAATAGAATACCCGAACTGTGAGCCTTTGCTAATATCAACTCTCGAATACCATACATATTGGGCACACAAATACGCCCCTGCATCCTCATAACTCTGTCATCACCAATAGTCACATCTCGGGTATCACCTCGACGAACTCTATCCTGAAGAACTAACAAGTGGCGGTCATAATACTGTCGTGCCTTAATCTGATAAAAAAGAGAAGACCGGGAAGCCATGCTAGCTAACACCCGCGGAGGGTCTGACAAATCCAATCTCACCAACTATCCCGCTAAAGCCTGAACATCAAGTGCTAACAGTCGCTCTACTGCTGAAAGGTAAGCTAGACTCCCCAAACTCTCGGCTCTGCGACTCAAGGCATCGGCCACCACATTGGCCTTCCCCGGGTGATACAAAATAGTAAGATCATAATCCTTGAGAAGCTCTAACCATAACAAATTCAAGTCCTTCTTCCTTAGTGGATACTGCAAGCTACGATGATCAGTGAAAATCTCACACTGTACCCAATACAAGTAATGCCGCCAAATCTTTAAGGCATGAAAAATGGCAGCCAACTCAAGATCATGCACTGGGTAATTCTTCTCGTGCACCTTCAACTATCTCGATGCATAGCAATCACCCTACCGTCCTGCATCAACACCACTCCCAAGCCAACTCTAGAAGCATCACAATAGACTGTGTAGGAACCTGAACGAGTAGGAAAAACCAAAATCAGAGCTGTGGTCAATGCTGACTTGAGCTTCTGAAAGCTCTCCTCACACTCGTCATACCATCTGAATGGAGCACCCTTCTGGGTCAATCTAGTCAGAGGTGAAGCAATAGAATAGAATCCCTCCACAAAACGACGGTAATATCCCGCTAAACCAAGGAAACTCCAAATCTCTGTAGCTGGGACGGTCTGGGCCAACTCTGCACCGCCTTAATCTTCTTTGGATCAACCTGAATACCCTCACTAGACACCACGTGCCCTAAGAAAGCTACCGAACCAAGCCAAAACTCACACTTGGAGAACTTTGCATAAAGATTCTCCTCCCTCAATCTTTGTAACACAACCCTCAAGTGCTGAGCATGCTCTTCCTGGCTACGAGAATAAGCCAGGATGTCATCAATGAATACAATGACGAACGAGTCAAGGTAAGGCTGAAACACGTTGTTCACCAATTGCATGAACGCGGCTGGGGCATTAGCCAGCCCAAATGACATAACTAGAAACTCGTAATGACCATATCTGGTCCTGAAAGAAGTCTTCAAAATGTCAGAATCCCGAATCTTTAGTTGATGATACCTATACCTTAAGTCAGTCCTGGAGAACACCTTAGCACCCTGAAGCTGATCGAATAAGTCATCAATACGAGGTAAGGGATACCGGTTCTGCACCGTAACCTTATTCAGCTGTCTATAATCAATGCACATGCGCATGGAGCCATCCTTCTTTTTCACAAATAACACCGGTGCACCCCAAGGTGACACACTAGGTCGGATGAACCCCTTATCTAAGAGTTCCTGAAGCTGCTCCTTCAATTATTTCAACTCTGCTGGTGCTATACGGTAAGGTGGAATAGAAATAGGCTGAGTGTCGGGCACCAAGTCAATACCAAAATCAATATCCCTGTCAGGTGGCATGCCTGGCAGGTCTACAGGAAATACGTCCGGAAAATCACGGACTACAGGAACAGAATCAACAGATGGAGTCTCACTACTAACATCCCTCACAAAAGCAAGATAAGACTCACACCTTTTCTCAACCATACACTGAGCCTTTAAATAAGAAATCACTCTGCTAGGCACATGCTCTATAGACCTTCTCCACTCAACTCTCAGAACTCTGGGAATAGCTAGGGTCACGGTCTTAGCGTGACAATCAAGGATAACATGACATGGTGATAACCAATCCATACCCAGAATTACATCAAAATCAACAATACTGAGTAACATCAAGTCCACTCGGGTCTCCAGACCCCCAATAGATAAGACACGACCGATACACACGGTCCACAATAATAGTATCACCCACCGGAGTCAAAACATGGATAGACGTAAATAAAGACTCACATGGCATATTCAGGAAGTGGGAAAAATAAGATGAAACATACGAGTACGTGGAACCAGGTTCAAATAAAGCCAAAGCATCAGTGTGACAAACTGAAATAGTACCTGTAATCACCGCATCAGATGCCATCGCATTAGACCTAGCCGGAAGTGCATAAATACGTGGCTGGACTCCACCTACTTGGCCTCCCCCTCTAGGACGGCTTCTAGCTGCCTGACCACCACCCCTAGCTGCCTGGGTTGGTGGTGAACTAACTGGGGCTGAAGCCGAGGGCTGAACCCTCTGCTGAGATGAACTACTAGGACGACCGGGACACTGCCTCCACTCATGTCTGAACTCTCCACACTCATAACAACTACCTGGAGCTAGAGATGAAAATTGACAAGAACCTCTGCCACCATGATAACCACTAGACGAACCTCGCATAGAAGAACCCTAATAAGATGATTCTCGGGCGGAGCTCTGAGATGGAAGAGCACTAAAAGATGAACGTCCCTAATGAGAATTGAGAGGACCCTGCCCCGACGATACACCACTGTAAGCTGGGCGAGCTGGCTGTGGAGGTCTAAATGGACGACCTCTGCTAGGCTGAAATTGCCCTCTGGGAGGGGCAAAACTGAAATTACCTGATCCCCGAGGCCTCTTAGCCTCCCTCTCTTCACGCTCCTGCCTGCGAACCGACTCAATGTCCCGAGCTATATCAACAACCTGCTCAAACGTGGCTCCAGACACCCTCTCTCTGGTCATCAAAATCCAAAGATGATACGTGAGACCACCCATAAATCTCCTGATACGCTCCCTGTCAGTGGGGGCTAACTCCGAAGCATGTCTGGCCAACTCAGAAAAACTCATCTCATACTGAGTAACTGACAACTCTCCCTAGCGTAGCTGCTCAAACTGCCTGCGCTGCTTCTCTCTGTGGGACTGAGGAACATATTTCTCCAAAACGATCGTGGAGAACTGCTGCTAGGTGAGCGGTGCTGAACCAACCGGCCTACGCCTTTTGAATGATTCCAACCAAGTAAAAGCAGCACCCGCAAACTGAAATGTAGCAAATGAGACCCCACTGGTCTCCAAAATACCCGCAGTACGTAGTATCCTCTGGCACTTATCTAGAAACCCTTGGGCATCCTCGCCCTCTGTACCGCTGAAGGTCGGAGGCTGAAGTCTGCTGAACCTCTCCAACCTGCGCTGCTCATCCTCAGGCATAGCAGGGACCACATAGCCCTGAACCGGAGCTACAGGCTGATCTGGGGCTACTCCCGGTGCCTGAATACCTCGTACAACTGGCTCAGGTGCCCGGGCAGCTCGAGTCTGATTGTCTCCCCCGACCTGAGCTGCATTGGCAGTAGTGGTCATGGCCATTGCCTGAGCTAAAGTGGAACACACCGTCAATATCTGAGCTAGGGCCTCCTGAAGACCCGGAATAACAATAGGCACAGTAGGTTCCTGAGCCTGTCCTGCTGGAGCAACATTGGCGGGAACCTGATCCTGAACGATAGGAGGATCCCGTGGAACTGTCTCGGCTGCTGTACGGGGCAGGTCCCCCAGCTCTACCACGGCCCCGACCCCTTGTGGGTCTGGCTGGTTCCTAGTCACCCTAATTGGCATTGCGTGTCCTCACCATCTGTGAGAGAATGAAACAACATAAGTTTAGATTTCAAGAATCAATAGATTGGAACGAAAGAGTTCAAAAAGATATAGATGTTTCCTAAGAGTTCTGCAGCCTCTCGAAGATTAGTGCAGACGTCTCCGTACCGATTCGCAAGACTCTACTGAACCTGCTCATGACCGTTGAGTCCTATGTAACCTACAGATCTGATACCAACTTGTCACGACCCCAAATCCTAACAGGCTGTGATGGAGCCTATCGTGGAACTAGGCTAGCCAACCATCTGTTTACTACACATTTGTTCAATTATAAAAGTTCACAATTTAATAATAAGCAGCAACCATAACATAGAAATAATTTATTTAAGTCTTAATGCCCCAATAATAATCTAAACAACTCTCCCAAGTCTAAAATCAACATGGTCATGAGCATCTAAGAATAAATAAATCTAACTCTGCTAAAAATATAATATATGTCTCTGAATCAAACGCTAAAACTAAATAATGAAGGGAAATGGAGAAGCTGTGGACACTGGACAGCTACCTCGAAATCCCGTATCTGCTGCTAACGAACTGAGACAACTACTGCTCCGGGCCGTCACCTGGATCTGTGCACAGAGGCACAAGGAGTAATGATGAGTACGCCAACTCAGTAGTAAAACAAATAAATCACAGTCTGAGAATTTCAAAACACACAGTACAGATACACAATTTCACAAACCAGTAAAACACCAAGTCACCATGTAGTATCCAACAATTAATAGGTTCGAAATCAGTTTCCAGAAATCCTTTGAAAACAAGTGTAATATCAGTATATCTCAGTAAAATTCTCAGTAACACCAGTTTGAAAACGAATTAAATCATAATTCAAAAACTTAGTACAAATTCCTCATAAAACTGCCACTCGGGTTAAAATCATTTATCGTAACCATTGCCCATCAGGCATCCTCACCATCACTCAATATGAGCCCATCAGGAATCCTAATAGTCACTTAGTAACAACCCATCAGGCATCCTCACCATCACTCAATATCAGCCCATCAGGAATCCTAATAGTCACTTAGTAACAACCCATCAGGCATCCTCACAGTCACTCAGTATCAGCCCATCAGGCATCCTCACAATCACTCAGCATAAGCCCCGCGGGCATTACTCATTAGGTACCTGCGCTCACTGGGGGTGTGTACAGACTCCGGAGGGGATCCTACAACTCAAGTGCTATAACAAGCCACACCATGGCATAAATCAATCACAATATAGGCCTGCAGCCTCACTCATCTCATAGAATCCTCACAACATAGGCCCGCAGCCTCACTCAGTCAGACACCCTCAATTTTCCCTTCAGGCCATAAATATACCGGGTTCTCGACCCAAAACAGTGTTTCATTTTCAAGAAATAGTTTTAAAATAATCTGAGTGTCCAAAACAATTATCAAGAAAAGACTGAGTGAAAATCATAACATAACAAGCGAGGAAAAACAGTGAAAACAGCCCCCAAGGGGTAAACAGATTGACACTAGGCCCCAAACATGGCTTACATCCCAAATCATATCAAAATATATCTATACTATTAAGCATATGCTTAAAAAACGGTTTCGCAACTCAATAGTTGCCTAAATAGGGAATATATTTCCAAAGTTCCAATCTTTGCATTCCAAAACCCCTGAAATGGTGCATTGTCCGGGGTTTCATACCCTCAGGACAGATTTAAAGACATTACTTACCTCAAAACTAGCCCGGAAACTATTCCGCAACGCGCTTGCCTCTCGTATCAACTTCCGAAGGCTCCAAATCTACCAAGTTCAGATTTTTATCATCAACTTATGCTTAGGGAATAAATTCCAATAGAATAATATCAAATTTAGCTAAAAAACCCGAAATTGGTCAAAACCCGATCCCCGGACCTGCGTTCCCAAACTCAGAAATTTTTATACAAAACTGTTCTCCATCATCTCACGAGTCCGTACATATAAATAACGCTAAAACGGAGTTCATTTGACCCCTCAAACCAATCCCTAAAGGTCTCATAATCTCAAGCACTAAACCCACCTTTTCTACTGATTTTCATGAATTAAAACTGAGATTATGTTCTATAATCACCCATAAACGAGTTTTAATGATCAAAACACTTATCTCTATGAAGAACATTGATTTCCCTCTTCAAAAATCGCCCCCAAAGCTCTCTGTCCATATAAAAATGGTGTAAAAAGGCTTTAAGTCGCGAAGGGTTTATTTTATAACTGCCCAGCTATTTCTTTACTGCGATCCGGAAGTCCTCACGCAATCGCGAAGAACAAAATTCCCTGGCCCCCACTTTACTCATTGCGATCGCGGCATAAGCCACGCGACCGCGCTTCACAGCAGCTCAATCCAACGTGATTGCAACCAGACACATGCAATCGAGAAGACCAATTGACCTCACCCCCACGCGCCTGTCATGAGCCTACGCGATCGCGACCTAGCCCACGCGATCACACTTCACCTTCTTCTAAACTTACACGATCGCACCTCGATTCACGCGATCGCGATGCACAATTTTGCGTGGCCCTTAGAGTGTTCTACGCGATCGCAGCCTTTGCCATGCGATCGTGATGCACAAATCCTTACTGCATAAAAACCAGAAAACCAACTCTTTCTTTATGTCCAAAAATGCCCGTTAACCAACCGAAATCAATCCCGAGCCCCTCGGGACCCCAACCAAGCCTACCAACATATTCCATAACATCATTCAAACTTAGTTGCAATCTCAAAACACCAAAACTAACATCAAAACACCAAATTTACATCAGATTCAAGCCTAAGAACTTTGAAACTTCTAAAATCCACCAACAATGCCAAAACTATCCAAAACAACTCCGATTGACCTGAAATTTTGCAGACATATCCAAAATGACATTATGAACCTGTTCCAACTATCGGAATTCCATTCTGACCCCGATAGCCTATTTTCACTGCTGATCGGAAATCTCCAAAAACTAACTTTCGCCAATTCAAGCCTAATTCTACATCGGACATCACAAAATTATTCTGAACACACTAGTAAGTCCCAAATAACCTAACGAAGCTATTCGAGCCATAAAATCCACATTCCGAGTTCGTTTATCAATAAGTCAACTTTTAGTTGACTTTTCCCATTTTAAGGCTATTTTTAAAGGCTAAAGGACTGAACTCTCACCACAACTATTCGATTTCAAGCCTACCAACTCTAATACATCAAATATAGAATAACTAACCTATGACAAGTCAATAACAAAAATTATAATGTAGGTTCTACGTAACGAGGAACCGGGTCGTTACGCCAACCGCTCGCACCTTCTAACTGGGGCTTCTGTAATTTTCCTCTTAACATGCTCGAACCATCTCAACCTCGCCTCCCACATATTATCCTACGCAGGGGACACTCCAACCTTTTTCTGAATAAATTCATTCCTAATCTTATCCAATGGGGTATTCCCACACATCCACCTCAACATCCTCATCTCAGCTACTTTTAGCTTTTGGGTATGAGAGTTCTTGACCGGCTAACACTCTGCTCTATACAACATAGTCAGTCTAACTATAACCTTGTAGAACTGACCTTTAAGACTCAGCGGCACATTCTTATCACACAAGACATCGTAAGCGAGCCTCCACTTCATCCATCCTGATTCGATACGATGCATGACATCTTCATCAATCTCCCCGTTACCTTGTATTATAGATCCAAGATACTTGAAACTACCTCTTCTAGGGATGACTTGCGTATCAAGACTCACCTCCATATCTCCTTCCTAGGTATCATTGCTGAACTTGCGTATTATCAGTAAATATTTATAATAAATATTAAAAAATTTATTCCTTTTTAGATGATATGCTTTGTCATAAAGAAATATTATGACAAAGTTATATAGGCCCTCTGTGTCAGAGTGACCCTACCGCAAGAACCCAGGCACTCAGAGTTCAAATTCGACCTATTAGGTTCTTAATTACTTTTTTAAAACGGAAAAAGGGCCAAATATACCCCTGTACTTTCAAATATTGTCTAATAGTACCCTACTATTGGGTTATCTATACCCCTACCATCATACTTTGTAACAATAATATCCTTAATTTGGATGGAGTGCCACGTGACAACACCTGATTAAAACGCCCCATTTTTTTCTTACCCGATCCGCTACCCACTTAAACCCACAACCCGAACCAATTAAAACCCACTTACTTAAAATATACGGAAACAAACCAAATCGACAAATCCCTTCAAGTCTCACCCCAATACCTCGTTAAAACAGAGAGAAGTGAAACTAGGGTTCCTATGTCCTCTGCTGCATAGCCTTTGTACAACCAAGGTAAAGATTTTCTTTGATTAACTCTTTGTTTAAGTTTATTTAGAAGGTAAATCTGTTTCTAAAATTATTTAAGGTTTCTTTTAGGGTTTACAACTAAGTCATCTATGAATTTCAGAAACTTTTTTTAGTCTAGGGTTTTGGGTGTTGGTTCAAATCGACAATATACATGTATATGTATATATTTAGGGTGTTATTGTTTAGGTTTAGTGCTAAATTTTGTTTGCATGTGTACTTCTAAGTGGTGCTCCTTTAGGATTTTTTGGGTTTCAGATAATTTTGGATTTCATAAATTTGGGGATGATGAATTCCAGAGATGTGTAGTTTAGTTTAATAGGGCATCATGTATTTTATTCTTCATCTCTAGTTTTCTCTTTTTCATGTATAACAGTGTGGTCCCTTATAATTTTTAATTATTTAACAGTGATGAATGTGGTCCTTTTCATTCTCTTTATTAAGATAATATGATATTTTTTATTCTTTAGCTTTCATTTTTTGTTTTTTAAGTAGGACAATGTGGTCCTTTCATGTTTTAAATTCTGTTGTCCCTTTACATGTTATTTTATTCTTTATTTTATGGTAACTAGTCTTTTTCTTGTTCTTTATTGTAGAGTAGTTGTATATTTTATTCTTTGATCTGCTTGATCTTTATTAATGGGGTTTGTTTATGTGCAACTTGGAAATTATTTTGATAAGTGGTCCCCTCAAATATTTGTAGGGTATAAAATGGTTAAAGTTGACTTACTCTTCAATCATGGTGGTGATTGGAATAAGAGAACCACATCTATTATACTCCAAGAAATGGGTTCACACTTGGCCGGGGTATGATTATGATTTTTTATATTTTATTGACATAGTAAATGAGTACACTACAGAGTTAGGATTTGAAGGTATTCAATAGCTTATTGTAGCTGCTCCTTCTGGAAAATTTTATGAAATAGAAGGGGATGATGGGATTTGGAAGTTATTGTCCCTTGTTTCTGAAGAGTATTGTATCATTAACATATATGCAGTAGATGAATGTGAGCCTTCTGTAGAAGTTCTCAGTATTGTCCAACATATTGAATCATTTTTTTCGGTAGTTAATGAGGTTGGTACTGATTGTAGTGAGAATGAGAGTGAGAGTGACTGTAAAGTTGGTTCTGATTGTCCAGAATATGACTCCTGAAGAGTTGTAGCCAATTTCTACTCAAAAGAAAAGAAAGATTATTATGGGTCTACAAGAATACAAAGAATTATTTAAGGGTATGTCCTTCAAGGAAATACCAGAAGCAACGAAGTGCATTAAACTTTATTGTTTGGCCAATAAGGTAGGGTTAGAGGTTGTTAAAAATGATAAGCATATGTTGAGATATGAATGTTTTACAGGGTGTCCATTTGTCTGCCATATTTCTGAGGAAAAAGGTTCTCCTAGAGCGAAAATCAAAACTCTAAATCCAGAACATAGTGTGGTCCATGATATGACAACTCTAGGGTTGATTACACTACTATAGCTCATTATTTCAAGAAAAAATTAGAAGATAATCCAAAGTTTAAGGTAAAGGAAATGAGGGTTGATTTAAAAGATGTTTTTGAGTTAAATGCCAGTAAAGGAAAGTACAAGAGAGCTAACAAGATGGTTTTGGAAATTTTAGAGGGAGCTTTACAGATGGTTACAAGAAATTAGAGGCTTATGCCAATGAACTTAGAGAATCAAATCTGAAAAGTGATGTTGTAATCAATCTGTCTAAGGAGGCACTCGCCCAAGGTAAAAGAAAATTTCTTAGAATGTATATCTGCTTCAAGGCAATCAAGATGGGATTTAAGGAAGGTTTGAGACCCTTCATTGGATTAGATGGTACATTTCTTAAAGGAAAATCCAAGGACAATTACTGGTAGCTGTTGGTCAAGACAATATGAACCACTTTTATCCTTTAGCTTGGGCAATTGTAGATAAAGAGACAAAAAGAACTTGGAATTGTGTCACGACCCGATTTCCCCTCTGAAGGCATCATGACGGCACCCAGTCTCTATGACTAGGTAAGCCTAATTGCGGAAACACATATGAAATAAAAGCAATAAAAATAAAGACGAATAAGTGAGTCTACAATGAAACATCGCCACTTCGCGCATAAAAAATACAACTTGCCCAAAACCCGGAATATCACTTTAGTCACAAGCTCTGTCTCAAATTAGCTCTATATAACGTAAGGAAATTTACATGAAAATCTATCGAAGTCTAGAGTGGAAGGTCACTCGAAGGATTCTGCGAACGCGGCAGAATTACCTTTCGGTCTCCTAGAAGCTGCTGCTCAGACCCCTAGCCACGAAACTGAGTGCTGGTACCTGGATCTGCACACGAAAAATATATGCAGGAAAGGGCATTAGTACACCACAATTTGGTACCCAGTAAGTGCCAAGCCTATCCCTAGTTGAGTAGTGACGAGTTCAGGTTAAGGCTCTACTAGATTTTTATAGTAAAACAGTATAAAAATATGAATAGAGAGATATAATAAGTTAAGGCAAATCAGTAGGAACAATGAGCTAAAAGAAAATAATAACAGGCAGCCATCGGCTCGGCACAACATATATCACAGTAACAAGTATGCAATTCAGTACAACTCGTTCGTAGTCCCAATTTAAATATGCAATGCAGTACAGGGGGAAAGCTCCCAGAATCTCGTTCGTAGTCCCAATATAAATGTGCTATGCAGTACAGGGGGAAAGCTCATGGAATCTCATTCGTAGTCCCAATTTAAATATGCAATGCAGTATAGGGGGAAAGCTCCTGGAATCCCATACGTAGTCCCAATTTAAATATGCAATGCAATATAAATACCGAAGACAATTTTTATTTAAAATAGTTCAGGAAAAATCACAGGAAAAAATATGGATAAAACTACCTAAAACAAGGTACACATAGTAATAACTAGGGAAAAGTTCAAGTAAAACAGGTAGGCATGCTATTTTCTAATCTAAACTACATAGTCTATACATGAATCAACGAAATAGGAGTGAAATGATTTAAGTCATGGAGGGAAAAACGGAATTTTAGCAACAATGACCCGTGTATGTACTCGTCACCTCACGCACACGGCAACCAAACAACATAGAACAATATTAAAATAGCCTAGGGGAAGTCCCCAACACAAAGTTAGGCAAGCTACTTACCTCGACTGCGCTACTCAACTCAAAACCACGCTTTTTCCACGAGTATCCGACTCCGAATGGCCCAAATCTATTCAATTCGATTGCATAATGTAAATATCACTTTAAGGAATCAAAATAGCTAATAAGTTAGAAGCTAATACGCGAAATTAGGAAAATTCACCCAAAAGTCCCCCGGGCCCACGTCTTGGAATCGAGTGAAAGTTACAAATTTAGAACACCCATTCACTCACGAACTCACACGAACAAGAATCATCGAAAATCGACAACAAAATCCTATTAAATTCTCGAATTTTCTAATTAGGGAAACTTCTTCCCATTTGCATGATTTTTCACCTAAATCCCTTAATTGCATGGACTAAATGGCCATAGATTAATGATATAACAAGGGAATAAGATTAGGAATTGTTACCTATGAAGATTATCCTCAAAACTCACTCCAATTCGCCTACACCCGAGCTTCAAATGATTTTGGAAGTTATGAAATTCAAGCCCTCGACTATGATATATCTGCCCAGCCATTTCCACACCTGTGCCCCTTGGACCGCACCTGCGGAATATCCATCACAGGTGCGAAAACCCACTAAAAGGCCTGAGGCCGCACCTGCGGTCAATTGGCCGCATCTGCGGCTCCGCACCTGCGATCTATTGGCCGCATATGCGGCTCCGTACCTGCGGAAAACCAACGGCACCTGCGAGGACTGGGTGACTTAGCCAAGCCCGCACCTGCGAGCCCCTCGTCCGCACCTGCGTGTCCGCACCTGCGGAAGGTCCATCGCAGGTGCGAGACACCTGAACCAGCAATGGTTCAACTGTTTTACCAAGTTCTAAATTCACCCGTTGAGCATCCAAAACATCCCCGAGGCCCCCGAGGCCTCAAACAAACTTTCCAACCAGTCCTAACACCTATCCAAACTTAGTCGAACCTCTAAAACACATCACATAACACCAAAATCACCAATTATACATGGATTCAAGCCTAAGAACTTATGAAATTTTCAAACTCCACAACCGATGCCGAAACACCTCAAAACTAGTCCGAATGACCTCTAGTTTTACACACAGGTCACAAATGATACAGCGGGCCTATAACCACTCTCAGAATTCCATTCCGAGCCCGATATCAAAATTCCACCTATCAGCCGAAATCACCAAAATTCTAAACTTCGCCAATTCAAGCCTAAATCTACTACCGACATCGAAAGCACATTCTGGACACGCTCCTAACTCCAAAATCACCCAACTGAGCTAACGAAGTCGACGGAATCCCATTCTGGACCCGTGTTCCCACAGTTCCAACTATGGTCCGATTTCTAAAGCTTAAACTCACATAGAAGGACTATGTGTCCAAAAACTATCCGAACTTCACCACCAAATTTTCCAATAAGTCCCAAAAATAGAAATATACATGGGGAAAGCAGTTATTAGGGGATCGGGGCGCTAACTCTCAAAACGACCTACCGGGTCGTTACAAATTGGTTCTTGGGGCTACTGCAACATTCATTGGAACTCCAGATTGGTGAAGGCATAAGATTCATATCGGATATGCAAAAGGTATTTCTGTAACCAAAATTATTTCTGTTTCTGTTTTAAATTATTTCTGTTTCTGTTTCAAATTATTTCTGTTTCATTTTTTGTTTAAGGAAGATAGTCTTGCTTTCAGTTTCTGTGAAGGCATAACATTAATTGTTTGTATTGAATATGTAGGGATTAATTGATGCAATAAACACTGTACTCCATAAAGCACACCATAGATTTTGTGTCTGACACATAGAGTCAAACTGGTGCAAAAGATGGAGTAAAGGTGGTGGGGAGCTGAAAAAGCTACTATGGTGGAGTGCATGGAGTAGTTATGAAGAGGAATTATTGGATCAACTAAACCATATGGGACAACTTGATGAATCTGCTACAAATGATTTGTTGAGATATCCTCCACAGTGTTGGTGCCGAGTCTACTTTGATACAAGGTGCAAAAATCAAGTAGTTGATAATAATCTAACTGAATCATTTAATGCATGGATACTTGAATAAAGGTACAAGTCTTTCATCGGGATGCTCGAGGGTATAAGGATAAAAGTGATAAATCAATTGAGAGAACATGAAGATTCTATGATGAAATGGAGTGGTGAATTCAGTCCTAAAACACTGAAGCTATATAATGAATACATGAAGATAGCCCAAGTTTGTAGAGTTGACTCCAATGGGGATAATGGATTTGAGGTATTATAACGGTCTGACAAACATATTGTCAATCTAAGAATAAAAAAGTGCACTTGTAGGGTGTGGGACCTCACTGGAATTCCATGCCCACATGCAATTAAGGCCTTATTGTATAAGAGGATTGATCCTCTAACAGAAAAGCATTGGTTTCATAGCAAGGTAGCGTTCTGTCACGACCCAAATTCTATTCTAGGTCGCGATGGCGCCCAACACCGATGTTAGGCAAGCCAACACTATTCATCTAGTGAGTCCCATTTATTTTATTAAAAACCTTTCCAACAATATCTTAATTTAAATCACTAAGCATTTGAAAATAGAAAATGATGAAGGCAATTAGGTTTGCAATGATCAAAAGAAGTCAAGTTTAAATAATTACATCCCTAAAAGAATAGTCTACCAATGTGTGTGCCAGGAACTAGTGTCACAAGTATATGGGCATCTAGTAGATGAACCAAAGAATACATCTATCCTACTGTCTGAAATAGGATAGATAGTCTAAGTAAAAGAAAGACTCCAACGCGCTGCTGAACGGCTTCAGAAGAAGCAGCTCACCGTGGAATCTCTGTCCGAGTATCAAGAACGCGCTCCAGACTGGTATCTAGATGCAACTGCCTCAGAACACGTACAATTAAGTACAAAAGCGTAGCATGAGTACATAAACATTATTTACCCAGTAAGTATCCAGTCTAACCTCAAAGAAGTAGCGGCGATGGGTCAACCTAGGGCCAAACAATATAATTTAAGCATGTGACTAAGCATGGATATCAACGCTAAATAGCAAAAAATAACAAGTTTTTCCATAAATATAAATAGACATAAATTCTTATCATTTCAGTTGACAATTTGTGTTCTAAGGCATTTTAAACAATTCAAGTCACAATAGTGTCAAGCAAATAGCAAGCGCAGATAGCGTCGTGGGCGTACGACCCGATCCAACATAATAATAAAATATGCACTGCCGGAGGGTCGAACTGTGCGAACCATAGATTCATCTATTACCCTGCTCGCGGATCATACATGTGACGTGGTCAATACAATTAAGCACATCAAGCAGGAAAATCAAGAATTTATCAAGAAAACAAGTATTCAAGAAATGTCAACTTCTCTTTAATGGTCAAGAAGATATTGTTCAATCTATTAGAATTTATTCACCAATTTTATATGATCTAAGAAATTTAAATTTACGATAAAGTTTCAAGTATAACAAGTAAGTATACTTTTTGGGTCTTAGGCTACCCGGACTTGAGCATAATAGTAGCTGTCGTGCCCCCTTTTTCTCGCGAAATCGGGTTTCGACATTTTTGGGACAACTCCTATTTTTAGAGGGTAGGGAATTGGAATTGAGAGAGTCGCCACCTAACGGATTAAGGTGTGTTAGGGAACCTAGAGAAGATAACTCATATAACAAGTTTACATCACCAGAGATCGGGTAAGGGCTCAAGTTACCTCGAGGGGAAGGTGTTAGGCACCCCTCGAGGTACACAACAGTGAGTCCCGACCGAACTTAAATTAAGTGAATTAGTCTAAGGGGAAGAAAGAAATTTTGACNCCTCAAGTCAGGGTGTTACTCATAGTACTTAGTACACGGACTATCATCTCCTTACTACCCGATTATTATCTTTAAGTTGTTACTTAAGCGTTTTAGTTGATTCTAGCTCGTTCCCTATGCGTTCACTACCCGTCCCTTATCTATGGCCCTGGAGGTATTAGGACCTCTATTTGGGATAGTTTTAGACCCAGCCTATGTTGCTCAAAAATGTAAAATGTAGTCGACAAGCAAAAACAATTAGGACTTTCAGATAAAAATCAAATATAGGCTCATATTGACCTTCACACATAAAATAGCAAATGCACACAATCAAACCAGCAAACTTTATTAACCTTAAAGTCCTATAGGAAGGATATTTATGTGAGAAAACAGAGTGGAGATGCAGTTTTATTAAGGCGAGTGTTAAGACCTGTTGTTTGCCTACTGATTTTATTCAGTATAATCTGGGCACTTCAGGAAGTAATGCATCACAAATATAAACCCAGAATTATTATTAAGTCCTACAAGCATATTGCCTAAGTGATTAACAATGACGATTGAATTCAGAACCAATTAATGGAATCGTATAGGCATGATTTCTACAAGTTTAATGGTTACAGACCTATAGACATGATTTCTAGGTGTAGCACTCATTTTAGTCCTATAAGCATACTTTCTAATTATCTGAATTTATTTTGATCCTATAGGCATGACATCTGTCATCTGAATTGCATTTTTTGATCCTATAGGCATGATTTCTAGGGTTGAAACTGATTTAGTCCTATAGGCATGACATCTATCATTTGACCCTACATGCATGACATCTAGTGAGCAGTAATACATGCAGGAATTGTACACATTTCTAGAAAACAATTAATTCAAATAGTGGGATCCTATAGGCATGATTGCTAATGCACGTCTGTTAGACATATTGATAGATCCTACGGGCAGGATTTCTAATGCCATTATAATATCAACCCTATAGGCATGATCTCTAGTGATGCAAATATAGAAATCAGAATTAATACCATCAACGGAAGTCCTATAGGCAGGATTTCTAAGTAAAAATATAGAACTCATACAGTTTTTACCAAATGAACAGAATTAACAACATAGTTGAAACCCTATAGGCAGGATTTCTACCTAGTTTAAAAAAAAGGAAATAAGAAAACCTTATACAATAATAATAAGATATACTATATGGAGCCTTCATTATGCCAAAATAAACCTGGGAACCAGTCCTTTCAACCATAACAGCTTTTAGGAATAGCATAGTGATTCACTCATAACACATTAGGGACCCAGGGAAATGCTCACACCAGAACTACACATTCAGAAGATAGCTCACAAGAGATTGGGAACCAATTCCCAGTGTGTTAGAGTTCACAGGAGTCTCATGCAGACTCTAAGCATTGCTCACACTGGGGTGGTTGAGAACCTAAGGGACTAAGAGTGGAGGTTTTAAAAACCATCATATAAAAAGGAAGTAGGGGCAGATTTCAAAATAGTTTGATTTCAGAAGAAACAAGCTTTAGAGCACAAAATTGCATTAAGAAAATAGCAAAGTTTACAAAGTACATAGCTTCAAAGAGACCTAATTACTAAGCGAGGATGCTGACATTTAGGACAACCATTGCTTAATCACAGAAGCATGTTAAGGCAAACAGTTTGGTTGAACTAAGTTTTAGTGAGAATATAAGAGTTCGAGTCCTCCCTAAAGGGAAGAGGGGAAGGGTTTAAATAATATTCGATTAGGCAGACAAATAAGGGAAGAAATCAAACATACACAAATAAGGAAAAACATTAAACTCAGACTCAATTTAAATTAGAATTCAGTCAGTTAACAGGCGTAATAACGAGTAATCAGGCGAGTACCAAGAATCATATAAAAATCAATCAACAGTCAGATGCCAGAAAAAATAAGGTAGAGAAATAATGAGAACAAGGTAAATCGAACAGAATAAGGAAAATATCAGTACCGTACGAGAAAGGAAAGAGTAAAGATCTCAGTAAAAGATTTGAAACCCTAATTTTAGGTAAAACCATAAAATGAGAAGAGATAAAAGGCAAGAATCACATGCTTTATAGGATGAACGTAGACGGGAACATATTCACAGAACACATAATCAAACATATCTGGCCCTACAATAAAAGGTTCGAAACCATAATTTTAGGCAAGCCATAAAATCGATAAAAACAGAAGTAAAGAATCAAATATTTTGATAAAGTGAACATAGACAGGGGTTATTCATAGAACCGAACCAGTTCTGGTTCGATTAAGAAGATTTGAAACCCTAAATTGGGTAAGTAAAAAGATTTAACAAAACATAAGCAGATTTATACTGAATAACATAAATTAAAAAAAAGGTTAAAACCAGTTTTGGTTGAACTGGAAAGATCTGAAAACCCTAACCTTATGGTTAAGTAAGAATCAGTGAAAGATACGAAAGATAGTCGTACTTACACAGAAAGGTCGATGAATATAGATGGAAACAAACAGTAGGTTAGAGATTTGAATCAGCCTGGGTTCGATCTCTACAGGATCTTCTTGCCATTTGAGGCAAGCAAATAAGGTAACACCCAAAATAGGTAGCCGGTGAGGAAAGGGTGCCAAATAAGGTATGGAATCACCGAGTGATTCCATTTCTGGGTTGGAATCAAAGGGGAGATGGGGATTGCGGAACTAGGGTTTCAGAAGAGAGGGGGAGGAAGATGAGAGTGTTTGGTGGGGGGGGGGGGGGGAGGGGGAAGGGAGTTTNGGGGGGTAGGTGGAAGTGAGTTTAGGTGGGTTAAAGGGGTGGGATGATTGTAGACCGTTGATTTTAGAAATCAACGGTCCAGATTTAAAGGTGCTGGGTCAGGTTTTAAACAGGTATAGGGATTGGGTTAATGGGTATTTTCTATTAGGGTATTGGGCTGGGGTAATTGGGTTAGGTCCGAAATTAATTAAGAAAAAGAGCTAGATTTTAAATACCCAATAAATCAGTGAAATAATTTATACAAAAATAACTAATAATAAAAAAAATTCATTTATGCATGAAAATGATTTAAAATAATTAATCAATATTATAAAAATATAAAAAGTCATTTTCTGTATAAATAATGTAATTATGCATATATATGGGCTATTATTGCAAAATATGCAATTTTAGCCTTAGGATACAAATATAATTATAGTAAATATATCAAAAATATTTAAAGCTTAATATGGATATAGATGATGGATAAAAAATTATTATAAAATTACTTGTGATGCAATTAACAATTATTTACAAAAATGCAGGAATAAATTGATTAAAGACCTTTAAAAATTATAGAAAATTATGGAAAAATACTTGATGATGCTTATGCACTATTTGAAGGTATATATGTGTTTTTGAGAAATATGAGGAAAAATTGGGTATCAACAACTGCCCCTCTTTACCCGAGAAGGATGAAAGAGTTGTCGGGTAAAGACATGATGTCCAATTTTGACCGAATAGGGTGATTTGGAAGATATAGGCCGCACTCCGGCTTTTGAGTTGCCTACATATCCCTGGTTTTATAGGAATCAGGTCTGGTGTAGTTCTGGATCCAATGATGGAGTAAACCAATGGAGTTGTTGCAAGAAGGAATAGAATGTTCCGAGTAAGGTTAATTGGGGTTCGAAACGGTTATGGGTAAATGAGACTAGGTAACGGATAATGAACGGTCATGTTTGAAATACTTTGAAGGATGTGGATGGGAACCGGAGTAGGATTGCTCCTGTTGGGATAACAATTACTTTATGGATCACCTGCAAGTTTACGAAAATATACTACAAGCACATATGTATAAATTATTGCGTAAATTAGACATGACGCAAATTCCCTTTGGACCATGAAGACAGTCTTTGGACGGTGAGGGTGACGTCCCTAGACCATAATGTCCCGCGCCATGAATTGTGGGGTAAAGGATTCGCAGTCCATGAAATGATGTTCTCGAGCCGTGAGAATGGTGCCTCCGAACCATGATGCCTTTGAATAATGATGTGCAAGCTTTGAGAGATCCTCAGGACATGGCATGATGTCTTCCGGCTATGAGGATGATGCCTTAAGACTATGAAGCCTTCAGACAAGTTGGCTATATTTCAGCCCATGAGGTGCAGAGACATGATGCTAAAGGTGATAACAAGACAGAGCTTTGTCTTGCATAAAGTTAAGGGAAGAGCTTAGCCCGAGAGAAGAGAATAACACAAGGCTTAGGATATAGCAATATCTGTGTTTATACAAAGAGAGACAATGCTTAGTCTTGTGCAAGATCCAGGACAGTGCTTAGTCCTATGCAAAGAGAAGGCATTGCTTAGCCTCATGCAAGGATTGAGACAAGGCTTAGTCTCATGAAAAGAGAAGGCAACGCTTAGGCTTATGAAAATAGGGAGGCAGGGCTTAGCCTCGTACAAGGATTGAGATAAGTCTTAGTCTCATGCGAGGATTGAGACAAGGCTTAGTCTCATGCAAGGAGAAGGCAATGCTTAGCCTTATGAAAAATAGGGAGGCATGGCTTAGCCTCATGTAGGATTGAGGCAGGGCTCAGTCTCATGCAAGGATTGAGATAAGTCTTAGTCTCATGCAAAGAGAAGGCAGTACTTAGCGTTATGCAAAATAGGGATACATGGTTTAGCCTCATGCAAGGATTGATAAAGGGCTTAGTCTCATGCAAGGAGAAGGGAATGCTTAGCCTTATGCAAAATGGGGAGGCAGGGCTTAGCCTCATGCAAGGATTGAGACATGGCTTAGTCTCATGCGAGGAGAAGGCAATACTTAACCTTATGCAAATAGGGAGGCAGGGCTTAGCCTCATGCAGGAATTAAGACAAGGCTTAGTCTCATGCAAAGAGAAGTCAATGCTTAGCCTTATGCAAAATGGGGAGGCAGGTCTTAACCTCATGCAAGGAGAAGGAAATGCTTAGCCTTATGCAAATGTAAGAGTAAAATTGAAGTATTTCTTAGCTGGCAACGTGTCTTGTGTATAGCAGTTGTGTTGTTGAGACGATGCCTATGATGATGACCTTTTCCTGCATCCAAAGAAAATTTGTGAGTTTTGTGGGGGAGGTTGGTTCGTGTCTTTGTCTGCTTGCTCTGCTCCACTTTGCCCGAAGGTCCTGTTTAAGTCACCATGGGTAGCATTTGGCTAAAAAGTAAAACTTTTCTCAAAAGCGTGCATGTATAGTTTTCAAAGACATAGTAATATGTAATTTAAAAATCAGTTAGGTGAACCAGTAACCGCGACATTATTAGAGACATTGCGACCTCCCTTGCCATAGAATTTTGAGGTTCCTCCTCAAATTCTGCCCCAGTTAACTAAGTGACCTTCTAGCTATTCTGTATACTGTTGTTGGCTGAACTTTCTTCAGAATTTTGAGGGTCCTCTTCAAAATTCTGCCCCAGTTTCTGATTGTGGGGAAAATGAAAATTTTATTAAATTGTGACCGAACACACAAGGCTATCTACGTATCCCCTCTTAAACGGCAATCAGGTCAAGCGTAGTTCAATTTACATCACATGAATAGTTTACACGCAGTATCTTTTGACTACATCTGAATTGATAGTCTTTGGCCAGATTTCTCCATCCATTTATGCAAGTATGAGTGCTCCTCCTTTTAATACTCTCTGAACTATGTAAGGACCTTGCCAGTTGGGTTAAAATTTTCCTTTGGCTTCATATTGATGTGGAAAGATCCGTTTCAACACCAGCTGCCCCGGTATGAACTGTCTTGGTTTGACCCTTTTGTTAAAAGCTCTGGATATTCTATTCTGATAAAGCTGACCATGACACACTACATTCATCCTTTTTCTGTCCTGAGGGCTAACTGCTCATAGCGGCTCCTTATCCATTCTGCGTCACTGAGTTCTGCATCTTGTATGATCCTCAGAGAAGGAATTTCTACCTCGGCGAGAATGACGGCTTCGATACCATAAACTAAAAAATAGGGAGTTGCTCTGGTCGATATGCGGACTTTGGTACGGTATCCTAGTAAGGCAAATGGTAATTTCTCGTGCCATTGCTTGTGGTTCTCTACCATTTTTCTTAGTATCTTCTTGATGTTCTTGTTGGCGGCCTCTACAGCTCCGTTCATTTGAGGCATGTACGTTGTGGAATTCTTGTGCTTGATTTTGAAAGTTTCACACATGGATTTCATCATACAACTGTTGAGATTTGCGGCATTGTCAGTGATGATGGACTCTGGAACCCCAAACCGACAAACAATCCAATCTCTGAAAAATCTGTGACAACTTTCTTGGTCACAACTTTGTACGATGCAGCTTCAACCCATTTAGTGAAGTAATTGATGGCCACTAAAATGAACCTGTTCCCGTTCGAAGCAGTGGGTTCGATTGGACCAATGACATCCATTCCCCAGGCAGAAAAAAGCCAAGGTGCACTTGTTGCATTGAGTTCATTTGGTTCCACTCGTATCATATCTGCATGTATCTGGCATTGGTGGCATTTCTGGACATACCGGAGACAGTTTGTTTCCATAGTCATCCAAAAGTATCTGGCACTGAGTATCTTTTTGGCTAAGACAAAGCCGTTCATATGTGGGCTACAAGTTCCGGCATATATTTCTTCGAGCAATTCAGAAGCTTCTTTGGCGTCAACACACCTTACCAGACCCAGATGAGAAGTTCTTCTATACAGAATTCCTACGCTTTGGAAGAAGTGATTGGACGTCCGCAGTGTGCGTTTCTGAGTATGGTTTGCATGCTCCGGGTATTCTCCCTTCGCCAAATATTCCTTGATGTCATGGAACCATGGATTTCCATCCGCATCTTCTTCGACGTGAGGACAGTATACCGGCTGATTATGGATTCTCACCGGAATGGGGTCGATGAAATTCTTGTCCGGATGTTGTATCACTGATGACATGGTGGCCAATGCGTCTGCAAATTCATTCTGAATTCTAGGGACATGTATGAACTCTATCTTCGTGAACGTCTTCTTCATCTTTTGTATATGATGTAGATACAGTAGTATTTTGATATTCTTGGTAGCCCACTCTCCTTGTACCTGATGTACCAGCAGGTCTGAATCACCGATCACCAGCAGTTTCTGAATGTTCATATCAACGTCCAGGTTGAGCCCTAATATGCAGGCTTCATATTCCTCCATATTGTTGGTGCATGGGAACCTGAGTTTTGCAGACACTAGATAATGCTGATCGGTTTCTGATACCAAGACGGCCCCGATACCGACTCCTTTGAAATTTATAGCTCTGTCAAAAAACATTCTCCAACCGTCGTAGGCTTCAGAAATGTCCTCTCCTACGAATGATCCCTCTTCGTCAGAAAAATACGTTTTTAGGGGTTCATATTCTCCTCCTACAGGATTTTCGTCAAGATGATATGCCAGTGCTTGTCCTTTGACCACCTTCGGAGTTACATAGATGATGCCGAATTCACTCAGCAATATTTTCCACTTGGCCAGCATCCCGGTAGGCATAGGCTTCTGAAATATGTACTTCAGGGGATCCATCCTCGATATGAGGTATGTAGGATAGGCACAAAAGTAGTGCCTCAATTTCTAAGCTGTCCAGGTTAGAGCGCAGCAAGTGCATTCCAACAGAGAATACCGTACTTCATATGGTGTGAACTTCTTACTCAAGTAATATATGGCTTGCTCCTTTCTTCCCGTCTTGTCATGTTGTCCTAAAACACAACCGAAAGCTCCATCTAACACTGCAAGGTAGAGTAGTAATGGTCTACCAGGTTCTGGCGGGACTAGGACTGGTGGTGTGGACAGGTATTCCTTGATCTTGTCAAAATCCTTTTGACAATCCTCGGTCCACTTGGTTGCAGCATCCTTCTTCAACATTTTGAAAATTGGCTCACATATCATTGTAGACTGTGCTATGAAGTGACTGATGTAATTGAGGCGTTCCAAGAAACTCATCACGTACTTCTTGTTCTTTGGTGTTGGTAGTTCCTGGATAACTTTAACCTTTGACGGGTCCAACTCTATTCCTCGACGGCTGACGATGAATCCCAACAGCTTTCCGGTAGGAACCTCGAATGCACATTTTGCGGGATTTATCTAAAGATTGTACTTCCGCAGCCGGTCTAAGAATTTCCTCAAATCTGCTATGTGATTTGTGGCCTTCTTGGATTTGATGATGACATCGTCAACATACACCTCTATTTCCTTATGTATCATATCATGGAAGATAGTTGTCATGACCCTCATGTAGGTGGCCCCAACATTCTTCTGACCGAACGACATCATTTTGTAGCAATACAACCCCATGGTGTAATGAAGGTTGTTTTCTCTGTGTCTTCTTCGTCCATCCAGATCTGATGATAACCCATGAAGTAATCTACAAAGGATTGGAGTTGATGCTTGGCGCAACTGTCAATCAGAATGTGTATATTTGGTAGTGGGAAATCATCCTTGGGACTTGCTCTGTTTAGATCCCAATAGTCGACACACACCCTGACTTTTCCATCTTTCTTTGGAATCGGTACAATGTTGGCTAACCAGGTTGGGGTACTCAAATACCCTGAGGACCTTGGCTTTGATCTTCTTGGTGAGTTCCTCCTTGATTTTCAGGCTCAAGTCTGGTTTGAACTTTCTGAGTTTCTACTTCACTGGCGGACACATTGGATTTGTAGGTAGCTTGTGAGCTATTATGGATGTGCTCAACCCTGTCATATCATCGTATGTCCATGCAAAAATATCCTCATATTCTTTCAGGAAATGAGTGTATTCCTCCTTATCTGACAGTGACAAGTGGATGCTTATGCAAGTTTCTTTGATGGTTTTAGAATCTCCCAAATTGACTATCTCAGTTTCGTCCAAGTTGGACTTAGGCTTGTTCTCGAAATTCTCAACTCCTCTGATAATTTCCTCAGGTATCACATTTCTTCTTCTATTTCTTCTGAGTCACTGGCCTTGTGTTGCGTTGTCTCATTACATGTCACAAATGTTGGTTTATCAAGTTAAGAAATAGTAATGCCCGGGACTCGTCTGGCCCTGGATGGTGTGGCGGTCCAATTTATGAGAAATACTCCCCTCTCCATTGTCTGAATGATAAGGCCATCTTCCTCTTCATCCTCAACTATCACATTGCAATCCATATCTTCTTCTTCCAAGAACAGGCTCCTTAGCCTCGCCAAAGCTTCTTCTTCTTCGGATCCCCATATTGTATCAGCCTGATGAAAGGATTGACTCAGATGTGGCACTGCAAGAGGTTAATAAGGACCACGCCATGGCAAAAACCAATCATCATATTCTTTCCAGGTTGGTTGATATTTGGGACATTTAGGGTGAGGGAGAGGTTTGCCAAGTTGCGGACCTGCTCGAGCTCCCCTTGCAATTCAAGTATTTTCTGTTCCACCCGTAAGACCAAATTATTTGGTGCCGAAGTACTCCGACCATCAGAAGTTTCCACGTTCTCAGCATGTGTAGCGTCGTCTATCCTGACACCACTCATATCGTCCATCTTAGCTTTTTCTTTGCTTTGCGGATTACTTGGAGGAGCAGGAGGAGGTGGAGGGCCTCTAGATCTGGTGTGATATGCTGATGATGCCAATATATGTGAACCAACCTTGGGGAATGGCAATAATCAAAAAGAAAGAAAAACAAAAAGGTAGCCAAGTCAGTGAGAATTCTGGAAAAGTATTTGCAGTATTTAAACACATATTGCGGAAAAAATTCACGTCCTAATTTGGGAGCCTCATTGTGCCAGAGGTTGGCCTAGAGACTTGTAGATTTGGAGAAATTTAAAGCCAATTATTGCCTCATTTAATTAACATGATAAATAAGATGAATCTAAAACGAAAATAAATAAATAAGTCACTAATGGTGTTTGCTTATTACATTCGAAAAGTAATTGTAAAACAAATAAACCTAATCTACTTGGTCCTAGAGGGACCTTCTCCAGGTTTGGCTTTCTTGGCTATATCAGGTTCCCCGGGTCGTGCATGTCCAGTACTAGGTATGCCCTTTCTAGATGTCCTCCTTCATTAACCTCGGCATTCTGGCAATCTATGACTCTTTACCTCATCTTCCCCTCTAACTTCATTAAACCCTGCTCCAGATACTCCAGCCTTTCCGTTGACCTAGTAGTCATTTCCCTCCATTCATTGATTGCCTCCATATCGATCTTGTGTTTTCCAAATGCTCGGCCTCGGACTCGTGAACTCTTTTGCGCAGTCTGTTATACTTCACCTGTGCTTCAGCAACTTCATCTATGACTTTGTTTCCTCGACCGACCCCTGGCTCGATTATTCCTGCTATGCTATCGTCCAACCATGATGGGTAGAAATACACATGCCTTGCATGTTATCGATCTGGTTCGATGGTGTCCTTTTCCATAATGACCTTCAAGTGCCACATGTGTTGAGCTTCACATTTGTATGGGATGTCATCATCTTGAAAATATTCTCTGTAGTGACTTATTTTGGAGACTCGCGGTATGACTTGCTTTCTACCAGCTTGTCTCATGACCCTGATAGGAACATAGAAATGTATGCCCTTAACCCGATCAACACCAAATATGGAACATCCCTGGATCTGATGATGAATTCACTGGTATGGAACCACTCGAACATCCAATGAACCTGGTCCTCGGTCAACTTGTCAAAAAACTGTACCTATTCTGTAGCATTCTCTGGTTGAGCAAACATGTCTGGGATAAAGGTCATTCTTTTGGGTGATGGAAAGATAGTCTTCGTGGAAACTCTTGGCGGTATTGGCCTCTTTGGAGATGTTCCAGCAACCAAATTTGTAGCAGCAAATTACAACCCTCGAAATGTTTGAACCCTTTCTGGCAACGCTCCAAAGCCCGATATATTTTTGCTATAATCATAGGAACAATAATGTACGTTTGTCCCTCGATTCCCTCCATTAAGGCTTTGGTTACCATGGCCAGTCTAGTGTGAATCTTGCCCATTTTGCTTGGAAACACTACCATACCCAAAAAGCAGACGATGAACATGAAAACCCTACGATGAATCCAACCTAAGGAGGTGGTGGAGAACTCGTCATGAAAGATTCAGTAAGATTTGTTGTGTTCGTATCGTTCATAAAGGAAGTCAAAAGGTATGTAGGGCTTCTTCAAACATAGCAAGTCGTCGTTCTTTCTTAAGCCCATCATTTTCAGAAACCCCCTGGGGGTGCGAATTTCCAGTACCAATAAACCAAGACTGTCCCAAGGTAGTCCAGCAAATCCCCCTATTTGCTCCAAAAGAGGAGTCATTTCTATGTTGCCAAAACGGAATACAGCCCTTTCTCTGTCCCAGAACATAGTAGAAGCTTCAATCAACATGTTATTTGGTTGTATTTCTAATAAGGAAGGTAAGTTTCCGAGGACTCTTTTCACATGATTTTTGTCACTTGACGGAAGGTCCTCCTACCAATCTAGCAATAACTGTGGTATATCTCGGACCATGCCGAACCTGGGAACTTCGTGCCTCATTTTCTGCAAAATAAACAAGGTTAGACCCTTTCCCCCTCCGGATTCGACTATTTATACATTAACGATTAGCATATCGGCATTTATTTCTCCAAATAATGCACAGATCGTGGTTGCATATGTTGGGATTATGGAAACCTCGGTGGACTTTGGACAAGGCTTTACTTAAAGGGTTATTATGCGAACAACATATTAACCCAGGCTAGGTTTGACCATGATGCATGTACAGTTGTTATCAAAGTAAGGTTTATATAAAGGTCTAGATTGGTACCCTCTAGCAGGAAACTTGAGGGGCAAAGGCACGGAACCGATGACTGCACCGCTGATCGACTAATTTTACCGCAAATAAGCCTTTCCAAATTCAAGAAGGGTGATATAGGAAGAGAACATACACTCATCAAGTGTTTCTATGGTATTAATTACGCACGAGTGGAATATGATGTAGAGCATGATTTTTTCAAAAAGAAAATAACACGTTGTCAAGTATTTGCACGATGAAAAATGATAAAATGTGATATTTAATAATTGTAAAGGAATTTAAGAAATAGAACAAAGAGACAAGTCAGTTTCCGTAGTAAAAAGTAATAAACAGGGAAGAGAAATCATAAATGAATGAAGATAGGAAAACAAATTCACATAGAGTGGGAAGGGGAAGGGGTGTGCAAGTATTAACAGAATAATAAAGACATGTTTAAAGACTAATTCACAAAACAAGTTCGTTATGGTAAGATCCTAAAAATATCCCCAGCAGAGTCGCCATGCTGTTGCGCCTCATTTTTCTCGCGAAATTGGGTTTCGACATTTTTGGGACAACTCCTATTTTGAGAGGGTAGGGAATTGGAATTGAGCGAGTCACCACCTAACGGATTAAGGTGCGTTAGGGCACATAGAGCAGTGACTCATATTACCAGTTTACATCACCAGAGATCGGGTAAGGGCTCAAGTTACCTCGAGGGGAAGGTGTTAGGCACCCCTCGAGGTACACAATGGTGGGTCCCGGCCGAACTTAAATTAAGCAAATTAGTCTAAGGGGAAGAAAGAAATTTGGACAAATAAAGTACTTGATTTATTTTAAAACAGGTATAAAGGGGGGAGGGGGGGGGGGTCCTAAGTTTTTTAGCCTATAGGATCACCCCGTGCAATACTTTGTAACTCCCTCAAGTCGGGTGTTACTCATAGTACATAGCACACGGACTATCATCTCCTTACTACCCAATTGCTATCTTTAAGTTGTTACTTAAGCGTTCCAGTTGATTCTAGCTCGTTCCCTATGCGTTCACTACCCGTCCCTTATCTATGGCCTTGGAGGTATTTGGACCTTTATTTGGGATAGTGCTAGACCCAGCCTATGTTGCTCAAAAATGTAAAATCTAGGCGACAAGAAAAAGCAATTAGGACTTTCGGATAAAAATAAAATATAGGCTCATATTGAACTCCATACATAAAACAGCAAATGCACGCAATCGAATCAGCAAACTTTATTAACCTTAAAGTCCTATAGGCAGGATATCTATGTGAGAAAACAGAGTGCAGAGGCAGTTTTATTAAGGCGAGTATTAAGATCCGTTGTTTTCCTACTGATTTTATTCAGTATAATCTGGGCACTTCAGGCAGTAATACATCACAAATATAAACCCTGAATTATTATTAAGTCCTACAGGTATATTGCCTAAGTGATTGACAATGGCGATTGAATTCAAAACCAATTAATGGAATCCTATAGGCATGATTTCTACAAGTTTAATGGTTACAGACCTATAGACATGACATCTATCATCTGAATTGCTTTTTTTGATCATATAGGCATGATTTCTACAAGTTTAATGGTTACAGACCTATAGACATGACATCTATCATCTGAATTGCTTTTTTTGATCATATAGGCATGATTTCTACGGTTGAAACTGATTTTAGTCTTATAAGCATGGCATCTATCATCTGAATTTGTTTAACCCTATAGGCATGGCATCTAGTGAGCAGTAATACATGCAGGAATTGTACACATTGCTAGAAAATAATTAAATTAAATAGTGGGATCCTATAGGCATGATTGCTAATGCACGTCTGTTAGACATATTGATAGATCCTATGAGCAAGATTTCTAATCCCATTATAATATCAACCCTATAGGAAGGATCTCTAATGATGCAAATATAGAACTCAGAATTAATACCATCAACGAAAGTCCTATAGGCAGGATTTCTAAGCACAAATATAGAACTCATACAGTTTTTACCAAATGAACAGAATTAACAGCATAGCTGAAACCCTATAGGCAGGATTTCTACCTAGTTTAACAAAAAGGAAATAAGAATACCCCCAACTTTACTAAGTATCCCCAGAATTTATTTATTACAAAGTTATTATAGACCAGAATAGAAAATGAATTATACAATAGTAATAATCTATACTATAAGGAGTCTTCATTAGGCCCAAATTAATCTGGGAACCAGGCCTTTCAACCATAACAACTTGGAGGCACAACATAGTGATTCACTCATAGCACATTAGAACCAGGTTTATGATGTGTCAAAGTTCCCAAGGGCCTCAGGGACTCAGGGAAATGCTCATACCAGAACCACACATTCAGAAGATGGCTCATAAGAGAGTAGGAACTAATTCCCAGTGTATCAGAGTTCACAGGAGTCTCATGCGGACCCTGAGCAGTGCTCACACTGGGGTGGTTGAGAACCTAAGGGACTAAGAGTGGAGGTTTTAAAAATCAGCATACAAAAAGGAAGTAGGGGCATATTTCAGAACAATTTGATTTCGGAAGAAAGAACGCTTAGAACACAGAATTGCATTCAGAAAACAGCAAATTTTGCAAAGTACATAGTTTCAAAGAGACCTAATTATACTAAGCGAGGATGCTGACATTAAGGACAACCATTGCTTTATCATAGAAGCATGTTAAGGCAAACAATTTGGTTGAACAAGTTGGGCAGGACACATTAAGTAACCTTAGAAATATGTGAGGTTAGGATTAATGAACCAATTTTAAGTTAATGGTATCATAAAGATGTTAATTTCAGAACATGTGCAAGATCAACAAATAGTGCATGAAACAAGTTAAACATTAAGTTAGCTTGTATGAGGATTCATATTATTCAAAAATAGTTAATCTTAAACTAACAGTACTAACCATAAGATTAGAAGAGAGTCATAAGAGCATAAAAGGTAGAATCATACTGAAAGTACGGTTCAAGACATGTTGTTCAAGTAACACTGATTATGAAAACATGGAGAATGAAACACGAGGGATTTGGGCTTACTAGTTAAGCAAGAAAGCAAGTAAATATGCTACAATAGTTTAGTTCCAGAATCACTTGGCCTTGGCTTTCAGCCGGCCAAGACCAGAAACAATGAGCACAAAATCAGAGTAAAAAAACTAAGTTTTAGTGAGAATATGAGAGTTCGAGTCCTCCTTAAAGGGAAGAGGGGAAATATTCGATTAGGAAAATAGATAAGGGAAAAAATCACCCATACACAAAAAGGGAAAGACGTTAAACTCAGAATCAACTTAAGTTAGAGTTCAGTCAATTAACAGGCGTAATAGCGAGTAATCAGGAGAGTACCAAGCATCATATAAAAATCAATCAACAGTTAGATACTAGGAAAAATAAGGTAAAGAAATAATGAGAACAAGGTAAATCGAACATAATAAGGAAAATATCAGTACCATACGAGAAAAGAAAGAGTAAAAATCTCAGTAAAAGATTTCAAACCCTAATTTTAGGTAAAACCATAAAATCAGCAGAGATAAAAGGCAAGAGTCACATGCTATATAGGAGGAACGTAGACGAGAACATATTCACAGAACATATAATCAAACAGATCTGGCCCTAAAATAAAAATGTTTGAAACCATTTCTAAAGAATCAAATATTTTGTTAAAGTGCACATAGACAGGGGTTATTCATAGAATTGAACCAGTTCTGGTTCGATTAAGAATATTTGAAACCTTAAATTGGGTAAGTAAAAATATTTAACAAAAACTAAGCAGATTTATACGGAATAACATAAAAAAATAGGGTTAAAACCAATTTTGGTTTGAACCGGAAAGATATGAAAACCCTAACCTTAGGGTTAAGTAATAATCACTGAAAGATACGAAAGATATTCGTACTTACACAGAAAGGCTGATGAATATAGATGGAAACAATCAGTAGGTTAGAGATTTGAACTAGCCTGGGTTCGATCTCTACAGGATCTTCTTGCCATTTGAGGCTAGCAAATTAGGTAACACCAAAAATGGGTAGCCGGTGAGGAAAGGGGACCAGATAAGGTAACGAATCACCGAGTGATTCCATTTCTGGGTTGGAATCAAAGGGGAGATGGGAATTGCGGCTCTAGGGTTTCAGAAGAGAGAGGGGAGAAAGATGAGACTGTTTGGTGACGGCGTGTAGGTTGAAGTAATTAGGTTTTAGGTGGGTTGGGTTAGTTAAAGGGGTGGGATGATTGTGGATCGTTGATTTTAGAAATCAACAGTCCTGATTTAAAGGTGCTGGGTCGGATTTTAAACGGGTACAAGGATTGGGTTAATGGGTATTGGATATTAGGGTATTGGGCTGGGGTAATTGGGTTAGGTCCGAAATTAATTAAGAAAAAGGGCTAGATTTTAAATACCCAATTAAATCGGTAAAATAATTTATAAAAAAAAATTAATAGTAAAAGAAATGTCATTTGTGCATGAAAATGATTTAAAAATAATTACTCAACATTATAAAAATATAAAAAGTCATTTTATGTATAAATAATGTAATTATGCATATATATATATATATATATATATATATATATATATATATATATATATATATATATNGCAATTTTAGCCTTAGGATGCAAATATAATTATAATAAATATATCAAATATTTAAAGCTTAATATAGATATAGATGATGAATAAAAAATCATTATAAAATTACTTGTGATGAAATTAACAATTATTTATATAGTAAAAATGTAGGAATAAATTGATTAAAAACCTTTAAAAATTATGGAAAAATACTTGATGATGCTTATGCCCTATTTTGAAGGTATATATGTATTTTTGAGAAATATGAGGAAAAATTGGGTATCAATAGTAGCTACGCACGGACTCTTGTCACCTCGTGCGTACGTAGCCCCCACAATTAGTAGCACATAATTAATTACTCCACCTATGAGGACAATTCCCTCTTACAAGGTTAAAAAAGAGACTTACCTCGTTTCGAGCCTACTTCCAACTCAAGAATGCTCTCAAACCCTCAAACCAGAGCCGCACAATCCGAAACTATTCAGATAGCGTGAAAACCAATCATTATAGGCTTACAAGTTCATATTCTAGCTATTAAAGTGATTATCCAACCCCAAAGGCAAGGTTCCCAAAATTCACCCCCGGACCCACGTGCTCGAATTCCGAAAATTCTTAAGGGAAGTTGTTACTCATAACCGTATGATCAATAATATATGATTTTTACTAGATTCCATAACTAATTTCGTGTTTAAATCCTATTTTTATCAAAACCCTAGGTTTTACTCTTAAACCCATAATTTTCACTAATCTTTATGTGTTAATCTACCCAAAACCCAAGTATTAAACTCACATTAAGTAGAAATAACTTACCACACAATGCTAGGTTGAAATCTCCCCTTTGGAAGCTCGCAAACCGCCCAAAGATGTAATAAAATGACCCCAAATACGCCTAAGTCCCGATTTTAAATTCACTGCGCAGCCGGCCCCTTCATCGTGAACGCGACAGGGGCCTCGCGTTCGCGAAGGCCATTGGCGCAGTCCCCCTGAAGGGTATTCATTGCAAATGCAACAATAGACACGCGAACACGAAGGCTAGCTTGGCTAGACCTACGTGAACGTGGTGGACAATGTGATCGCAAAAAACAAAGTTGGCCCGGCCCACCTACTTTACATTAAGCAAACACGGGAGGCCTCACGCGAACGCGGTGGTCACTGGCCCAAACCCTTGTGAATGCGGAGTAGATATCGCGAATGTGAAGGGCATTCCTCCCCCTGCGCAACTCTTTCTTCGCGAACGCGATGATTCCTCCACGAACGCGAAGAAGGAAACCAGAGCTGGGCAAATCTGGTTTCATGCAATTAGCTCCGAGGGGTCCGAAACTCACCCGAGCCACCCGGGACCCCGTCCAAAGGCACTAACAGGTCTGTATTCATAATATGGACTTGCTCGAATTCTCGAAACATGAAAAACAACAACAAACCAAGAGTCCTACCCCAAAACCAAATTGAATCAAACTTTGAACTTCAAGTTCTTAAATCTACTTCCAACATGTCGAAACGTACCTCTACTACTCGGAATGATACCAAATTTTGCGTGCAAGTCCTAAATGAAATTAAAGAACTATTTCCGATCTCAGAATTCTATTTGGACCTCGATATCATCAAAACACGTTCAAAACCACAATTATAGAACTTAAGAAACTTCAAGAATCCAATTTTCACTGTTTGGCGCTGAAATGCTCCTGGGTCATCCAAAACCCGTTCCGAACATACGCCCAAGTCCAAAATAATCACACAAACCTATTGGAACCTTCAAATCCCGATTTGGAGGTCGTTTACTCAAAATTTTGGCCGAAGTCAAACTTGGTCTTTTAGGCCAACCTTAAGGAACCAAGTGTTCCAAGTCCAATCCATACTCCTCCAAATCCTGAACCAACCATCCCCGCAAGTCTTAAATCAATAAAATATAGTACGGGAATTCTTATTTAGGGTTACGAGGTTCTAGTAAGCAAAATGATCGATCGGCTGGTTACATTCTCCACCTCTTAAACAAACGTTCGTCCTCAAACGGGTCTAGAATCATACTTGGAGTGCTGAACAAATGTGGATATCTGCTCCGCATGTCCTCCTCAGACTCCCAAGTTGCCTCCTCGACTGGTTGGCCCCTCCACTAGACCTTCACGGCGAAAACCCTCTTAGACCTCAACTGGCGATCCTGCCTGTCAATAATAGCAACTAGTTCCTCCTCGTAGCCCAACCTCTTGTCTAGCTGAATAGTACTGAAGTCTAACACATGAGATAAGTCCGCGTGGTACCTCCGGAGCATAGACACATGAAAAACCAGAAGAACTCTTGATAAGCTGGGAGGTAAAGCGAGCTCATAAGCAACCTCCCCAACTCGCCTCAACACCTCAAATGGGCCTATAAACCTAGGGCTCAACTTGCCCTTCTTCCCGAATCTCATAATAGCCTTCATCGGCGAGACTTTCAAGAGAACATTCTCACCGACCATAAATGATACATCACGCGCCTTATGATCCGCGTAACTCTTTTGTCTGGACCGTGCTATGCGAAGTCTCTCCTGAATCAACTTTACCTTTTCCAAGGCATCCTTTACCAGATCAGTATCGTATAACTCAGCCTCGCCAAGATCAAACTACCTGATTGGAGAACGACATTGCCGACCATATAAAGCCTCAAATGGGGCCAGCTCAATGTTGGACTGATAGCTGTTGTTGTAAGCAAATTCGGCCAAGGTCAAGAACTATTCCCACTGCCCTCCAAAGTCAATCACGCATACTCTGAGCATGTCCTCCAATATATGAACTTTCCACTCCGACTGCCCGTCGGTCTAAGGAAGAAATGTTGTGCTAAGCTCTAAACGGGTTCCAGACTCACTCTGTACGACTCTCCAGAAATGCGAGGTGAACGGAGGACCTCTATCTGATATGATGGACACGGGCACACCGTGCAACCAAACTATCTCCCGAATGTAGATCTAGGCCAACCCCGCTGCAGTATAAGTAGTGGCTACTGGAGTGAAGTGTGCAGACTTGGTCAACCTGTCTACAATAACCCAAACCGCATCCAACTTCTGCAAGGTCCGCGGAAACCCAACTACGAAGTCCATAGTGATGCTCTCCCATTTTCACTCAGGTATAGGCATATGTTGTAGTAGGCCTCCTGGCCTTTGGTGCTCATACTTAACCTGTTAGAATTCAGACATCTAGCCACATGCTCCACTATGTCTTTTTTCATCCGCCGCCACCAGTAGTGCTGCCTCAAGTCACAATACATCTTCGTAGCACCTGGATGAATAGAATATCGTGAACTATGTGCCTCCTCTAGAATCCTCTTCCTAAGGCCATCAACATTAGGAACACATAGACGACCCTGAAGTCGCAGAACACCATCCTCGCTAATAGAAACCTCTTTGGCACCACCCTGTAGTACCGTCTATCTGAGAACTGCCAAGTGCGGATCATCAAACTGCTGATCCTTGATTTGCCCCAATAATGAAGATTGAGCAACAACACACGCAAGAACTCGGTTGGGCTCTGAAATGTCCAACCTCACAAGTCTGTTAGCCAAGGACTGAATGTCCAGGGCTAGTGGCCTTTCCTCCACTGAAATGAATGCCAAGCTACCCATACTCTCCACCTTCCTGCTTAAGGCTTCTGCAACCACATTCGCCTTGCCAGGATGATAAAGAATGGTGATGTCATAATCCTTCAGTAACTCAAGACACCTACGCTACCTCAAATTGAGATCCCTTTGCTTGAAAAAGTGCTATAAACTGTGGTGGTCAGTATAAACCTCACAAGACACTCCATACAAGTAATGCCTCTAAATCTTAAGAGCATGAACAATCGCTGCCAACTCCAAATCGTGCACAGGGTAGTTCTTCTCATGAATCTTCAGCTGACGTGAAGCATATGCAATAACTCATCCCTCTTACATCAATACACATCTTAAGCCAACGCGTGAAGCGTCGCAATAAACTATATACATCCCTGAATCGGAGGGAAACACTAGAACTGGTGATGTGCTCAAAGCCGTCTTGAGCTTCTAAAAGCTCGCCTCACACTCGTCGGACCATCGGAATGGGGCATCCTTCTGGGTCAATCTAGTCATAGGGGCTGTAATGGATGAAAACCCTCCACAAATTGGCAATAATATCTTGTCAATCCCAAGATACTCCTGATCTTGGTCGCTGAAGTGGGACGTGGCCAACTCTGAACCGCCTCAATCTTCTTAGGATCCACCTTGATACCCTCTCTGGATACCACATGTCCCAAGAATGCCACAGAATCTAACCAAAACTCACACTTGGAGAACTTAGCATATAGCTTCTATTCCCGCAAGGTCTGGAGAACTACTCTCAAATGTTGCTCGTACTCCCCAGGCTACGTGAGTATATCAAGATGTCATCAATGAAAACAATAACAAAAAATTCAATATAAGTCCTGAACACCCTGTTCATCAAATCCACAAACGCTGCTGGGGCATTAATCAAGCCAAAGGACATCACAAGGAACTCATAATGACCATATCTAGTACGGAAGGCAGTCTTCGGAAAATCTGAGTCCCAAATCTTCAGCTGGTGGTACCCCGATCTCAAGTCAATCTTAGAAAACACCCTAGAACCTTGAAACTGGTCAAACAAATCATTGATGCGCGGCAACGTGTACTTGTTCTTGATGGTAACTTTGTTCAACTGGCAGTAGTCAATACACATCCGCATAGTCCCATCTTTCTTCTTCACAAATAACATTGGAGAACCCCAAGGTGATACACTCGGTTTGATAAACCCCTTAGCTAGCAACTCCTCAAGATATTCCTTTAATTCCTTCAATTCTTTCGGAGCCATATGGTATGGTGGAATAGATATAGGCTGGGTGCCTGGAGCTAAGTCAATGCAAAAATCAATATCACAATCTCGTGGCATGCCTAGAAGGTCTGAAGGAAACACATCGGAAAAATCCCGAACCACTTGTACGGAATCAATCGTCGGAGACTCTACGGTGGTGTCTCGCACATAGGCCAGATAAGACAAACAACCCTTCTCGACCATAGCCTTCAGAAAAGAAATGACCCGACTAGCTGCACTAACTAAGGAACCTCTCCACTCCAATCTCGGCAACTCGGGCATGGCTGAAGTAACAGTCTTGGTATGCAATCTAGGACGGAATGATAAGGAGATAACCAGTCCATGCCCAGGATGACCTTAAAGTTGGTCATATCAAGTAACAAGAGGTCCGCTCTGGTCTCGAACCCACAAAATGTGACCACATAGGACCGATAGATCTGGTTCACAACCACAGAATCGCCCACATGAGTGGACACATAAACAGGAGCACCCAAAGACTCGTGAGGAATATCCAGGAAATGAGCAAACATAGATGATACATATGAATAGGTAGACCCTGGATCAAATAATACTGAAGCCTCCCTACCACAGATGGAGATAATACTTGTGATAATGGCATCTGAGGCCAATGCATCTGATCTAGTCGGAAAAGCATAGAATCTGGCTGGAGCGCTGGCTGGCTGGCCTCCACCTGACTGGACAGAAGCTGGCTGAGCTCCCCTTGCCTGGACTCTACCTTTAGGATGACCCCTACCCACTTATCCTCCACCTCTGGGTGGACGGACTACTGGTGCTGTAATCATAGGCTGAGGACTCTGATGTATCACCATGCCCCGGAGCTTGAGGCAAGTCCTCCTCATGTGGCTTGTATTCCCACACTCATAACAACCTATCGAAACCATAGACTGCTACCCTGAAGACTGGCCCTGGTGGCCGGAATACCCACCGGAGGAACCCTTAATGGTTAGGGGACGGTATGAACTCTCTGGCGTGGTACTGAAAAAGGCGCTGGAAGAACCCTGATGACCAGAATACCCGCCGGAGAAACCCTGAATAGCTGGTGGGCGATAAGAACTCTCCCGCATCGCACTGAAATAAGGCCTCACTAGAGCACCTCGAGGAGGTGGTGGTGCTGAATATGGGGTCTTGCTGGGCTTGCCCCTCCCAAACTGACCTTTGCCCCTAGCCAGAGCACCTCTAAAATCTCCAGAAAACCGAGCCCTCTTATTCTGTTGTCCCTACTCTCTACTCCTCAGATGATAGCCCACAATCCTGTGAGCGATCTCCACTACTAGCTGATAAGGAGTCTTCATCTCCACCTCTCAGGCCATGTTGGCCCTAATACCATAGTGGAACCCTACTACAAACCTCCGCACTCTCTGCGTCAGTAAGAAGTATCATAAGTGCATGATGAGATAACTCAGAAAACCTCACCTCGTAGTCGGTCACTAACATCTGACCCTGCTCAAGCTGCTCAAACTGGTACCGCAACTCTTCCCTCTCAGAAGTTGGGATATACCTATCCAGAAAAAGCTATGTGAACTGCTCCCAAGTGATAGGGGGAGACCCCACTGGTCTGCCAAGAACATAATACTGCCACCACCTACGGGCCCTGCCTTCCAACTAAAAAGTGGTGAAGTCAACCCCATGAGACTCTAATATCCTCATATAGTGCAGTTTGTCCCTACACCTATCAATGATATTCTATGCATCCTCATGTCGCTCGCCCCTGAAGACAGGAGGGTGTAGTCTTTTCCATCTATCTAATAACTTTTACGGATCACCGTCCGCAATTGGTCTGGGCTCCGGTGCTACTGTTGTGACTGGATGGGCCCCACCAATGGGTAGTGTACCCGGAGTCTGATAAACCACAACTTCATGTCCTGGGGCATGGGCACTAGGGGTTTGTGCTCCCCTTCCCACCTGAGGTATGGCCGGGTCCGCTGGAAAAAAACCAGCCTGAGTCGTGGTATCTATGAACCGCATCATACGACCCATGACCTTCTGAAAGCCCCACGTTGTCATGAAGTCCACAGCGGCAGGATCTGCTGTGGGCACCTCGCCCTGCTCCTCAATGATAGGATCCTCTACTGGATCCGCAGGTATGTGCATGGTAAGGTTATTCGGCGGTTTGATGGCTTTTGGAACAACTCTTGGCACGTTCGAGGACGAATGTTTGTTTAAGAAGGGGAGAATATAATGACCCGGCCGGTCGTTCTGAGAGTTTACCCCGTTTCCCCCATTTCTGCTTCATTCCTTGTGTGGTTCATCTCTTTTGTGTGGCGTTGGGTTGGTTTACTCGGGTTTAGAGTGGTCATGGTGAGAAATGAGACACTTAGTCTCTTAAGTTGGCCTTATAGTTAGAAAAGTCAACCGGAAGTTGACTATTGGATAAACGACCTCGGAATATGGATTTTATAGCTCGGCTAGCTTCTTTAGGTGATTTGGGACTTAGGAGTGTGTTCGAAATGAAGTTTTGATGTCCGGTGTAGAACTAGGCTTGAATTGGCAAAAGTTATTTTTTGGCGATTTTCGGTCGTCAGGAAAAACTAGGCTATCTGGGTCGAAATGGAATTTCGGAACTTGGAGCAGGTTCGTAATGTCATTTTGGATATGGGTGCAAATCTTTAGGTCAATCAAATGTGTTTTGGATGGTTTCGGCATCCTTGGTGAAATTTAGAAGTTTCAAAGTTCATAGGCTTGAATTTGAGGTGATTTTAGTGTTTTTTGCGTTGTTTTTGGTGTTTCGAAGGCTCGACTAAGTTTGAATGAGGTTATGGGACTTGTTGGTATTTTCGGTTGGGGTCCTGAGGGGCTCAGGATGATTTCGGATAGCCATCGGAGGATTTGCGAATTAGAAATAGCAGCTGATGCTGCTGGTTTTGGTGTGACTGCACATGCGGATAGGGAACCGCAGGTACGGGCCCGCAGAAGCAAATAAGGCTCCACATATGCGGAATTTGGCTGGATCAGTGGAGGTCGCAGATGCGGATGTGGGGCCGCACCTGCAGGGTCGCAGGTGCGGAAGTATGACTTTAGTGTTTTCTCGTAGGTGTGCACCTGGGACCGCAGGTGCGAGATTTAGGCCGCAGGTGCGGAACCCCTGGGCAGAACATATAAAAAGGGCCCTTAGCGAATTTTGGTCATTCTTTCACCATTCTTATTTGGGTTTGAAGTTTTTGAAGGGTTTTTGAAGAGGGAAATCGATAGTTCTTCATTGAGGTAAGGATTTGGACTTAAAACTAGTTTATATGTGATTAAAGGTCTGATTAGTGGTGAAAATTGGGGAAAATCAGTGCTAAAAATGGGTAATTATGGCTTGTGATTAAGAGACCTTAAAATGGGAATTTGAGGGGTCATTTGGACTCCGATTTCAGTGTTCTTGGTATGTATATATACCCGTGGGAGGATGAGGATTCTTGTGGTGTAAATTTCATCCAGTTCTGAGACGTGGGCCTGGGGGCCGGGTTTGACCAATTTCCGGATTTTTGGGTAAATTTGGTAATTTTTGAATGAGTTTCATTCCTTGGCATATTATAATGATATGAATCTGATCACTCGGAGGCCTATTCTAGAGGAAAAGGCATTGAGGTCTAGGTTTTTTAGCCGATTTTGAGGTAACTAACATTTCCAAACTTGGTTTTGAGGGTTCAAAACCCCGAGCTAAATGATTTATGACTATAATTGAGGTGACGCACATGCCAAGTGACGGGCGTGCACCGAGTATTTGTGGCCTGACTCATCCCATGGAATTTGTCTAGTAGCTATTATTGATCGATATCCGCACTTCTATTAATGTAGTAATTGTGAACCAGTTAGAAATCATGTTAAGTATAAATGCTAGGCTTCACGCCGAAAATGCTGAGACCCGAGTGGTCGTATATTAATGTCTCATTTTGTGATTATTTGATTTCATATACTCAGTCTTGTTATAGAATATCACTTCATACCTCAGTCTCAGTATTGTTAATTATATGCATACTTATCATTATTTCGGGCTGATGGAGGCATCTGTGATCCATGTGAGTGAGACTGGAAAATAATGACTGAGTGAGGCCGAGAGCCTGTTAGTGAGACAGTTATGAGATCGGACTGCACACCACAACAATACTTAAATCATGCCTTTGTTGGCTTGATATAGCGCTTGGGCCACTAGGGCCCCTCCGGAGTCTTTACACCCCCAGTGAGCGCATTGATGTTGAGGGATGGATTTTCCCTGGGCATGGATCGTATCTGAAGTTGATGTTATGTAAGGGATGGATCGTCCCTGGACATGGATCTTGTCCGAGTGTTTTATTCCGGAGATGGACTTTTTCCGTGGGGTTGGATTGGCCTTTTTCCTCAGTACGGAGTGACTACGGTCACCGATGATTATGTACCTTACGGGATGGACCTTCCCTGGGCCTGAGAGCCATATACGGTACTGAGTGGACTGCTGTGTGAGGGTTGTGAACACTATGTTCATATCCACACTGGTTTCATACAATTTTTATTTATGATGGCATGTAGAGTATACTGGCATACTTGGCATATTTACTCATTCTGATAAACTGTTAGCATGTCTAATTTCTGTATACTGTCGATTGTAAATTCTGAGGTTTAATCCGTCACTACCTCTCAGCCCATAGTTTGGGTTCGTTAATTCTGAGTTGGTGTACTCACGTTACCCCCTGCACCTTGTGTGCAGATCCAGGTAAACCAGGATCCGGTAGTGGATACTGAGCAGCTGTCCGAGTTTCATTGGAGTCGTCGAGGTAGCAGCTGGCGATCGCGACCTCGTCTTCTCTTTCTTATTCTACCCGTTGTTCTTTATTTTTAGACTATGTTGTCCATTTCTCCTTTTCCTTGCTTTATGTTATAGCAGCTCATGACTGAGTGTGTCACGACCCAAAATCCTAACTTAGGTCGTCATGGCGCCCAACAGCGGGATCAGGCAAGCCAACACTCAATTTACTAAGGGTTCCTTCTTATTAAATTAAACATTTCAACATATACTTAGTTTTGTTTTACTTAAGACATAAATTGACAAGGATAATTAGCCAGTTTTTAATCAAAAAAGGTCCTGAGGAGGCGTGAGCCAATATATATACAGACTCGTAATCCATAATAACTCTCACGAGTTTGCCAGGAACTAGTGTCACAAGTCCTATGGGCATAATAACAGAATATACAAAATAATATAATATACGGTCCCACTGTCTGAAAGAAATATACGGGAAGTAAGAAAAAGAAACCCCATGGTGCTGCCGGAGATCGCCAGGAGAAAGCAGCTCACCATGAAGTCAGGTCCGTCTATAATCAGAATCGAGCTCCGGTCTGACAACCAGATGCACCAGCCTCGGAACCTGTACAATTAAGTACAGAAGTGTAGCATGAGTACATAAATATATATGTACCCAGTGAGTATCCCGCCTAACCTCAAAGAGGTAGTGAGGAGAGGTCGACTGGACGCTCACTAAGTTCCAACAATATAATAAACAATAGGCATGTAAAGGAAGTGAAATAGCAAATATATATATAAGGCACTGAAATCCAAGGAAATTACTGGAAATAAATAAACAACTACTACTTCACCTTCCCCCAAATATCTGTCAAATCAATGTCCATGAATTTAATAACAAATAAATCATGTGCATACAGGATAAGGACAACCGGCTTGAGCCATAGGATAGTCGTATTTGTGCACTGCCGAGGGACGAACGGCCTGAACCATAAGTGCACCTTACCATAAAGTACTCACATCTATGCACTGCCGAGGATCGAACGGCCCGAACCATAAGTGCATATCTGCCATAAAGTAATCATCTTTATGCACTACCAAGTATCGAACAGCCCGAGCCATAAGTGCATCTTCCAATCCGCCGTGGCGTACGTCCCGTTCCCATAAGCGTGGGGGAAATCACAGTCCACTCGCGGAATGTACATTGCGAAGCGGTCACATGCACACACAATATTCCTTTTTAAATTACTTTTCAGTAAACAATTACTTACAAATTTTCTCAAATTTCATGATCTCAGGGAAATAACCGCATGTAACATTTAAATTATTAAGCATATAGTTCATTTTAAGTAAAACACAAGTCATGATGTGGACCTGACTACCCGGACATAATAATAATAATAGCCGCTATGTACGGACTCTCATCACTTTGTATGTACGTAGCCCCCACAATTATCACACATAACATTTAAAACACCTACGGGGACAAATTCCCTCTTATGAGGTTAGAAAGGAGACTCACCTCGCATCGCACCTACTCACTGGGTCAAGAATGCGCCCGAAACTCCGAACTCGTCCCCCGAAGGACTCAAAGCTAACCAAACGTTATGCAAATATATCAAATTATACTCAAAGCATGGAATTCTCCTATTATTTAGTCAAATTCATCATTCTTGAAGAAATCCCAAAATTCAACTCCGGGCCCCTATGCTCGGATTCGGAAAATTCGCGAAGGAAACACTCACCAATAACCTAAGGATCGTTAATATATGATTTTTGTATGAATTCATAGCCAATGCACGGGTAATTTTCTAAATTTTCAAAAGCCCTAGATTACTACCCCAAATCCTCAATTTTCACTAATTAGGTAGTTAATTTAACTAGTAATTCATGCATTAAACTAATATTAGGGTAGAATTTACTTTCCTTCAATAACTAGGTCGTTTGCCCCTCTTGAATGCTAAAAATCGTCTCAAGGAAGAAGAAGAAAATGAGGAAAATAAATTAAATCCTGCTATAAAAACACACTGCCCAGTTGTTTCCTCTATGTGAACGCAGCCTGGGCAGCGCGTTCGCGATGCCTTAAACGACTAGGACCACATGGGCCTTCTATGCGAACACGGAGGGAGCCCTACGAACGCACAGGGTAAGGGGTAGCTGGGCTGGCCCAATGGCCGGGCTCTATGCGAATGCGAGGGAGGTGTTCGAACACACTGGGTTCGGAGCCCAACCCATCGCGATCGCGGTGCCGTTTGTACGAACGCACAGGGAATTGACCACCCCTGCCCAGTTCCTTCTTCGCGAACGCGGTAACCCTTCCGCGAACGCGGAGAAGGAAAGCAGACCTGGAATTTTTGGTGTTTTGAAATTAGCTCCGAGGGATCCGAAACTCACCCGAGCCCCTCGGGACCCCGTCCAAAGGCACTGACAAGTCTGTATTCATGATACGGACTCGCTCGAATTTTTGGAATGTGAAAAACAACAAAGAAACTAAGAATCCGACCCCAAAACCAAATTGAATCAAACTTTGAACCTTAAGTTCTAGAATTTTCTAACAATGCGCCGAACCGACCTATACTACTCGGAATGACACCAAATTATGCAGGAAAGTCATAAATGACATAACGGAACTATTCCTGGTCTCGGAATTTTGTTCGGGCCTCGACAACACAAAAACATGTCCCAAACCACAATGTTAACTTAAGGAAATTCTTATTTCGATATTGGGCGCAGAAACGCTCCCGGGTCATCCAAAACCCATTCCGAACATACGTCCAAGTCCGAAATCATCATACTAAGCTACCGGAACCATCGAAACTTGATTCTGAGGTTGTTTTATCAAAATGTTGACCGAAGTCAAACTTGGCCTTAAAGGCCAACCTGCAGGAACCAAGTGTTCCAATATTGCTCTAAACCCTTCTGAATCCCAGACCACCCACCGCCGCAAGTCATAAATCACAATAAGCCGCTATGGGAAGTTTTATTTAGGGGAACGGGGTCCGATAACGCAGAACGACCGGTCGGGTCATTACATTATCCACCTCTTAAACAAATGTTCCTCCTCGAACTGGTCTACAATCATACCTGAAGTGCTGAATAAGTGCAGATATCTGCTCCGCATGTCCTCCTCGAACTCCCAGGTCGCTTCCTCAACTGGTTGACCCCTCCACTGGACCTTCACTACAGAAACTCTCTTGGACATCAACTGGCGATCATGTCTATCAATAATAGCAACTGGCTCCTCCTCTTAGCCCAACCTATCATCTAACTGAATAGTGCTGAAATCAACAACGTGAGAGAAGTCGGCGTGGTACCTCCGGAGCATGGATACATGAAAGGCTGGATGAACTCCTGATAAACTGGGAGGTAAGGCTAGCTCATAAGAAACCTCCCCAACTCGTCTCAACACCTTGAAGGGACCTTTAAACCTCGGGCTCAGCTTGCCCTTCTTCCCAAACCTCATAATACCCTTCATCGGCGAAACCTTTAACAGAACCTTGTCTCCCTCCATAAATGATACATTATGTGCCCTATGATCCGCGTAACTCTTCTATCTGGACTATGCTGTGCGGAGCCTCTCCGGAATCAACTTCACCTTCTCCAAAGCATCCCTTACCAGGTCAGTACCATATAACTTAGCCTCGCCAGGCTCAAACCACCCGATAGGGGAACGACATCGCCGACCATACAAAGTCTCAAATGGAGCCATCTCGATGCTGGACTGATAACTATTATTGTAAGCAAACTCGGCCAAAGGCAAGAACTGGTCCCACTGACCTCCGAAGTCAATCACGTATGCCCTGAGCATGTCCTCCAATATCTGAACTGTACACTCAGATTGGCTATCAGTATGAGGGTGAAATGCCGTGCTGATATCTATCCGGGTGCCCATCCCACTATGCAATGATCTCTAGTAATGCGAGGTGAACCAAGGACCCCGATCTGATATAATGGACACCGGCACACCGTGCAACCGAACTATTTCTCGAATGTAGATCTGGGCTAACCTCTCAGAAGTATATGTAGTAGCTACAGGAATGAAATGTGCCGATTTGGTCAATCTATCCACAATGACCCAAACCGCGTCAACTTTTCGCAAAGTCCGAGGCAACCCAACCACGAAGTCTATAGTGATGCGCTCCCATTTCCACTCAGGAATGGGCATCTGTTGAAGTAGTCCTCCTGGCCTCTGGTGCTCATACTTCACCTCCTGGAAATTAAGACACCTAGTCACATACTCCACAATGTCTCTCTTCATCCGCGTCCACCAGAAATACTACTTCAAATCACGATACATCTTCGTAGCACCAGGATGAACAAAATACCGAGAACTGTGTGCCTTCTCTAGAATCCTCTCCCTCAGGCCATCAATGTTAGGAACACATAGACGGCCCTGAAGTCTCAGAACACCATTCTTGCCAATAGTAACCTCCTTGGCACCACCCTGTACCACTGACTCCCGAAGCTCTACTAAGTACAGATTTGAGCAACCACATGTGCTAAAACTCGGCGAGGCTCTCAAAGGTCTAATCTCACAAGGTGATTAGCCAAGGACTGAATGTCCAAGGCTAGAGGTCTCTCCTCTGCTGTAATATAAGCCAAACTACCATACTCTCCGCCTTCCTGCTCAAGGCATCTGCTACAACATTTGCCTTGCCCAGATGATAAAGAATGGTGATATCATAATCCTTCAACAACTCGAGCCATTTGCGCTGCCTCAAATTAAAATCTCTCTGCTTGAACAAGTGCTGCAAGTTGTGGTGGTCTGTATAAACCTCACAGAACACCCCATACAAGTAGTGCCTCCAAATATTAAGAGCATGAACAATCGCCGCCAAATCTAAATCGTGCACATGGTAAGTCTTCTCACGAACCTTTAGCTGGCGCGAAGAATAAGCAATAACTCTCCCCTCCTGCATCAACACACATCCCAAGCCAATGCGTGAAGCGTCGCAATACACTGTATATATCCCTGAACCGGAAGGCAATACCAGAACTGGTGTTGAGGTCAATGCTGCCTTGAGCTTCTGAAAGCTCGCCTCACACTCCTCAGACCATCGAAATGTGGCATTCTTCTGAGTCAATCTAGTCAATGGGGATGCAATAGAAGAGAACCCCTCCACAAATCGGCGATAATAGCCTGCTAGGCCAAAAAAGCTCCTGATCTTTGTAGCTGAAGTAGGACGCGGCCAACTCTAAACTGCCTCAATCTTCTGAGGATCAACCTTGATACCCTCTCCGGATACCACATGCCCCAAGAATGCTACGAAATCCAACCAGAACTCACACTTGGAGAACTTAGCATATAACTTCTATTCCCGCAAGGTTTGGAGCACAAATCTTAAATGCTGCTCGTGCTCCCCCAGGCTACATGAGTAAATCAAGATGTCATCAATAAAGACAATAAAGGAATCAATATATAGCCTGAACACCATATTCATCAAGTCCGTGAATGCTGATGGGGAATTAGTCAAGCCAAAGGACATCACCAGGAACTCATAGTGGTCATATCTCATACGAAAAGCAGTGCGGAACATCTGAGGCCCGAATCTTCAACTGATGATATCCCGATCGCAAATCAATCTTAGAAAACACCTGAGCACCCTACAACTGGTCAAACAAATCATCAATGCACAGAAAAGGATACATGTTCTTAATGGTGACCTTGTTCAACTGGCGGTAATCAATACACATCCGCATGGACCCATCCTTCATCTTCACGAATAGAACTAGAGCACCCCACGACGATACACTCGATCTGATGAACCCCTTAGCTAAAAACTCCTCAAGTTGCTCCTTCGGAGCCATACGGTACGGAGGAATAGACATAGGTTGGGTGCCTGGAGCTAAATCAATGCAGAAATCAATATCACGATCCGGAGGCATGCCTGGAAGGTCTGAAGGAAATACATCAGCAAACTCTCGAACCAATGGCACTGAATCAATCGTCGGAGACTCGGAGGTGGTGCCCCGCACATAAGCAAGATAGGCCAGACAACCTTCTCGACCATATGTCAAGCCTTCAGGAATGACATAACCATGATGGATGCACTAACTGAGGAACCTCTCCACTCCAGCCTAGACGACTCGGGAATGGCTAAAGTAACTGTCTTAGCATGTCAATCTAGCACGGCATGATAAGGAGTAGCCAATCCATGCCTAGAATAACCTCAAAATCAATCATGTCGAGCAATAAAAGGTCCGCTCTACTCTCGAACCCACAGAAGGTTACCACACAAGACCGATAGATCCGGTCTACCACCACAGAATCGCCCACAAGAGTGGACACATATATAGGAGAACCGAAGGACTCGCGAGGAGCATCCAAATAATGAGCAAATAATGTTGAAACATATGAATAGGTGGATCCTGGATCAAATAATACTAAAGCCTCTCTACCACATACTGGGATAATACCTGTGATCACGGCGTCTGAGGCCACTGCATCTAATCTAGCCAGAATGTCATAGAATCTAGCTGGAGTACCAGAAGGCTGAGCTCCACCAGAGTGAACAGGAGCTTCCAGACCTCCCCTTGACTTTCCTCAACCTCTAGGACGACCCCTGCCGACCTGTGCTCCACCTCTAGGTGGCTGGATTGCGGGTGCCGGAACCATCAGCTGATAACCCTATTGTACGGCCTTGCCCCGAAACCTGGGACAATGCCTCCTCATATGAAATGGCTCTCCACACTCGTAACAACCCCTAGGTACCATAGTCTGCTGACCCGAGGAAGAACCATGAATGGCCGGAGGGTGATGTGGGCCCTCTGGCATAGCACTGAAGGGGTCAAAGGATCTCGATTGACTGGGATAACCACTGGGTGAACTCTAAATGGCTGGAGGATGGCAGGAACGCTCTGGCATGGCTTTGAAATGAGGCCTCGCTAGAACACCTCGGGGAGGTGGTGGAGGTGCTGAATATGAAGGCCTGCTGGGCTGACTACTACTAAACTTACCTCTGCCCCTAGCTGGGGCACCTCTGAAATCTCCGGAGAATCTAGCCCTCTTATCATGCTTCCCCTGCTCCCTGCTCCCTTCTCCTCGACCGATACCCCTCGATTCTGCGAGCAATCTCTACCATGAGCTGATAAGGAGTACCCATCTCCACCTCTTGGTCCATGGTGGCCCTAATACCTGGATGCAACCCAGCCACAAATCTCCGCACCCTCTCTGCATCAGTAGGTAGTATCATGAGTGCATGGCGAGACAACTCTAAAAATATGGCCTCATAATCTGTCACTGACATTTGTCCCTGCTCTAGCCGCTCAAACTGATACCGCAGCTCTTCCCTCTCAGAGGGTGGGATATATCTATCCATAAACATCTACGTGAACTGATCCCAAGTGACAGGAGGAGAATCTGCTGGCCTGCTGAGAATATAGGACTGCTACCACCTACGAGCTCTGCCCTCCAACTGGAAGGTAGTGAAATCTACTCCATGGGACTCTAGTATCCTCATGTTGTGTAGTATGTCCCTGCACCTGTCCACAAAATCCTGGGCATCCTCACCTCGCTCACCCCGAAGACTGGAGGGTGCAATCGAGTCCATCTATCCAACAACTTCTGCGGATCGCCGTCCGCAGCTGGTCTGGGCTCAGGTGCTGTTGCAACAGGCTGGACCCCATCCACGGGCAGTGTACTCGGGGTATGATGTAATGTTGTTGTCTGGCCTGCAACCTGAGCAGTAGGCGTCTGGACTCCCCCTCCCGATTGAGAAGTGGCATGATCTGCTGGACGTAAACCAGCTTAGGGCATAGTGTCCATAAATCTCATCACACGGCCCATGACTGCCTGGAAGCCTGATGCCGTCATGAAGTCTATTGGAGCAGGATCTGCTAGAGGCACCTCGTCCTGCTCCTCTATAATAGGGTCCTCTGGTGGTGGAATCGGAATATCTCTGGGAAGCCCTCATCCCCTACCTCGGGTCGGTGCCCTCCCCCGACCTCTGTCGCGGCCTCGAACAACGGGGGTAGCGGCCTTTCCCGGGTCTGGAACATCAGATGCACGCGTCCTCACCATCTGTCAGAGAATAGAAGAATGAATTTAGTAAATCATTGACTGCACGATAAATAAAAACAAAGAGAAGTTTCCTAAATCCCTATAGCCTTCCGAAGATAAGTACAGACGTCTCCGTACCAATCCGCATGACTCTACTGGGTTTGCCCATGACTCGTGAGACTTACGTGAACCTAGTGCTCTGATACCATGTTGTCACGACCCAAAACCCAAACTTAGGTCGTGATGGCGCCCAACAGCGGGGTCAGGTAAGTCAACACTCAATTTACTAAGGGTTACTTCTTATTAGATTTAACATTTCAACATATACACAATTATTTTTTTTTACGTAAGATATAAATTGACAAGGATAATTAGCCAGTTTTTAATCAAAAAGGTTCATGAGGAGGCGTGAGCCAATATATATACAGACCCGCAATCCATAATAACTATCACGTGTGTGCCAGGAACTAGTGTCACAAGTCCTACGGGCATACTAACAGAATATACAAAAGATATAATATACAGTCCCACTGTCTGAAAGAAATAGACGGGAAGTAAGCAAAAGAAACCCCATGGTGCTGCCGGAGATCCCAAGAGAAAGCAGCTCACTGTGAAGTCAGGTCCATCTATAATCAGAATCGAGCTCCGGTATGACAACCAGATGCGCCAGCCTCGGAACCTGTACAATTAAGTACAGATGTGTAGCATGAGTACATAAATATATATGTACCCAGTGAGTATCCCGCCTAACCTAAAATAGGTAGTGACGAGAGGCCGGCTAGACACTTACTAAGGTCCAACAATATAATTTAACAGAATATGATGAAAACAGTAGGCATGTAAAGGAAGTGAAGCAGCAAATATATATATAAGGCACTGAAATCCAAGGAAAGTACTGGAAATAAATAAACAACTACTACTTCACCTTCCCCCAAATATCTGTCAAATCAATGTCCATGAATTTAGTAACAAATAAATCATGCGCATACAGGATAAGGACAATAGGCCTGAGCCATAGGATAGTCGTATCCGTGCACTACTGATGGTCGAACGGCCCGAACCATAAGTACACATCTATGCACTGTCGAGGATCGAACGGCCCGAACCATAAGTGCATCTATGCCATAAAGTAATCATCTCTATGCCTACCGAGGATCGAACGGCCAAAACCATATGTGCATCTTCTAATCCATCGTGGCGTACGTCCCGTTCCCATAAGAGTGAGCGAAATCACACTCCACTCCCGGAATGTACATTGCGAAGCGACCACATGCACACACAATATTCTTTTTTAAATTACTTTTCAGTAAACAATTCCTTACAAATTTTCTTAAATTCCATGATCTCAGGAAAATAAGCCACATGTAACATTTAACTTATTAAGCATATAGTTCATTTTAAGTAAAACACAAGGCATGATGTGGACTTGACTATCTGGACATAATAATAATAGCCGCTACGTACGGACTCTCGTCACTTTGTATGTACGTAGCCCCCACAATTATCACACATAGAATTTAAAACACCTACGGGGACAAATTCCCTCTTACGAGGTTAGAAAGGAGACTCACCTCGCGTCGCACCTACTCCCCCGGTCAATAATGCGCTTGAAACTCCGAACTCGTCGCCCAAAGGACTCGAAGCTAACCAAACATTACGTAAATATATCAAATTATACTCAAGCATGGAATTCTCCTATTATTTAGTCAAATTCATCATTCTTGAAGAAATCCCAAAATCCAACCCTGGGCCCGCATGCTCGGATTCTGAAAATTCGCGAAGGAAACACTCACCCATAACCTAAAGATCGTTAATATATGTTTTTTGTATGAATTCATAGCCAATGCACGGGTAATTTTCTAAATTTTGAAAAGTCCTAGGTTACTACCCCAGATCCTTAATTTTCACTAATTAGGTAGTTAAATTAACTAGTAATTCATGCATTAAACTAATATTAGGGTAGAATTTACTTACCTTCAATAACTAGGTCGTTTGCCCCTCTTGAATGCTAAAAATTGTCCCAAGGAAGAAGAAGAAAATGAGGAAAATGAATTAAATCCCTCTATAAAAATACATTGCCCAGTGTTTTCCTCTATGAGAACGCATCCTGGGAAGTGTATTCGCGATGCCATAAACGATCAGGACCACATGGGCCTTCTATGCAAACGCGGAGGGAACCCTGCGAATGCACATGGTAAAGGGTAGTTGGGCTGGCCCAATGGTCGGGCTCTATGCGAACACGGGGGAGGTGTGTGAACGCACTAGGTCAGGAGCCCAACCCATCGCGATCACGGTGCCTTTTGTGAACGCACAGGGCATTCACCACCCCTGCCTAGTTCCTTCTTCGCGAATGTGGTAACCCCTCCAAGAACGCGGAGAAAGAAACCAGACCTGGAATTTTTGGTGTTTTGAAATTAGCTTCGAGCGGTCTAAAACTCACCCGAGCCCCTCGGAACCCTGTCCAAAGGCACCGGCAAGTCTATATTCATGATACGGACTCACTCAAATTTTCAGAACGTGAAAAACAACAACGAAACTAAGAATCTGACCCCAAAACAAAATTGAATCAAACTTTGCACCTTAAGTTCTAGAATTTGCTAACAATGCGCCGAACTGACCTATACTACTCGAAATGACACCAAATTTTGCAGGCAAGCCATAAATGACATAACAGAACTATTTCCGGTCTCGGAATTCCGTTCGGACCTCAAAAACACAAAAACACATCTCAAACCACAGTGTTAACTTAAGGAAATTCTTATTTCGATATTGGGTGCTGAAACGCTCCCGGGTCATCCAAAACACATTCCAAACATATGCCCAAGTCTGAAATCATTATACGAAGCTATCGGAACTGTCAAAAATCAATTCTGAGGTCGTTTGCTCAAAATGTTGACCGAACTCAAACTTGACCTTAAAGGCCAACCTGAAGGAACCAAGTGTTCCAATATTGCTCTAAACACTTCTGAATCACGGACCACCTGCCCCCGCAAGTCATAAATCACAATAAGCCGCTATGGTAAGTTTCATTTAGGGGAACGGTGTCCGATAAAAATGACCGGTCGGGTCGTTACAGAGTGACACCGGATCCGGGGTTGGAGATTTTAAATTTTATTTCAGATATTGTTTCAAAACTTTAGATTATTAATATTATCGGTAATTTCGCTTAAAAATTATATTTTTACTGGAAATTGAATTCATCTTAGATAATATGGGCGGCTTGCTTGGTTCTACAACAGGCGCCATCACGACTCCGAAATCGGGTCGTGACACCTGGGCGGTAGGGGTCTGTGCTCCCCATCCCGCCTGAGATGTGGCCGATTCCGCTGGAAATAAACCAGCCTGAGTCATGGTATCCATGAACCGCATCATACGACCCATGACCTCCTGAAAGCCCGGCGTTGTCATGAAGTTCACCGGGGCAGGATCTACTATAGGCACCTCGCCCTGCTCCTCAATGATAGGATCCTCTGCTGGATCCGCTAGTGGTGAAACTGGGGCAGCTCCGGGACTCCCTCGTCTTCTACCTCGGGTCGGTGCCCTCCCCCGGCCTCTACCTCGTCCTCTAGCAACGGGAGGAGCGGCTTTTCCCGAGTCTAGAATGTCAGTCGTACATGTCCTTACCATCTGTGAGAGAATAGAAGAATGAAATTTAATATACCATCAACTACACGATAGAATATTAATAAAGAGTAATTTTCTAACACCATATAGCCTCCCGAAGATAAATACAGACGTCTCCGTACCGAACTGTAAGACTCTATTAGGTTTACCCATTACTTGTGAGACCTACGAGAACCTAGTGATTTGATACCATGTTGTCACGACCCAAATTCTATTCTCGGTCGAGATGGCGCCCAACACTGATGTTAGGCAAGCCAAAACTATTCATCTAGTGATTCCCATTTATTTTATTAAAAACCTTTCCAACAATGTCTTAATTTAAACCACTAAGCATTTGAAAATAGCAAATGATGAAGGCAATTAGGTTTGCAATAATCAAAAGAAGTCAAGTTTAAATAATTACATCCCTAAAAGAATAGTCTACCAATGTGTGTGCCCGGAACTAATGTCACAAGTATATGGGCATCTAGTAGAATGAACAAAAGAATTCATCTACCCTACTGCCTGAAATAGAAAAGACAGTCTAAGCAAAAGAAAGACTCCAACGCGCTGCTGAACGACATCAGAAGAAGCAGCTCACCATGGAATCTCTGTCCGAGTATCAAGAACGCGCTCCAGACTGGTATCTTGATGCATTTGCCTCAGAATCTGTACAATTAAGTACAGAAGCGTAGCATGAGTGCATAAAAATCATGTACCCAGTAAGTATCCAGTCTAACCTCGAAGAAGTAGTGACGAGGGGTCAACTTGACACTTACTAGGGCCAAAAAATATAATTTAAACATGTGACTAAGCATGGATATCAACGCTAAATAGCAGAAAATAACAGTAAATAAAAAGCTTTTCCATAAATATAAATATACATAAATTCTTATCATTTCAGTTGACAATTTGTGTTCTAAGGCATTTTAAACAATTCAAGTCACAGTAGTGTCAAGCAAATAGCAAGCGCAGATAGTTCCATGGGTGTACGACCCGATCCAACATAATAATAAAATGTGCACTGCCAGAGGGTCGAACGACGCGAACAATATATGCATCTATTACCTCAATCGCGGATAATACATGCGACGCGGTCAATACAAATAAGCATATCAAGCAGGCAAATCAAAAATTTATCAAGAAAACAAGTATTCAAGAAATGTTAACTTCTCTTTAATGGTCAAGAAGATATTTTTCAATCTATTAGAATTTATTCACCAATTTGATATGATCTAAGCAAGTTAAATTTACGATAAAGTTTCAAGTATAACAAGTAAGCATGCTTTTTGGGTCCTAGGCTACCCGGACTTAAGCATAATAGTAGCTACGCACGAACTCTCGTCACCTCGTGCGTACGTAGCCCCCACAATTGGTAGCACATAATTAATTAATTTACCTATGGAGACAATTCCGTCATACAATTTTAGAAAAGAGACTTACCTCGTTTCGAACCTACTTCCAACTCCAGAATTATCTCAAACCCTCAAACCGGAGCCGCACAATCCGAAACTATTCAAATAGCGTAACAACCAATCATTATAGGCTTACAAGTTCATATTCTAGCTATAAAAGTTATTATCCAACCCCAAAGCAAAAGATTCCCAAAATTCACCCTCGGGCCCACGTCTCGGATTCCAGAAATTCTTAAGGTAAGTTGTTATCCATAACCTTAGGATAAATAATATATGATTTTTACTAGATTCCATAACTAATTTCGTGGTTAAATCCTATTTTTATCGAAACCCTAGGTTTTACTCTTAAACCTATAATTTTCACTAACCTTTATGTGTTAATCTACCCAAAAACCAAGTATTAAACTCACATTAAGTAGAACTAACTTACCTCACAGCGCTAGGTTGAAATCTCCCCTTTGGAAGCTCATAAATCCCCCAAGGATGTAATAAAATAACCCTAAATACGCCTAAGTCCCAATTTAAATTCACTGGCCAGCTTCCCCCTTCATTGTGAACGCGACAGGGGCCTCGCATTCGCAAAGGCCATTGGCTCAGGCCTCCTGAAGGTCCTTCATTGCGAACGCAACAACAGACACACGAGCGTAGGAGGCCTCACACGAACGCGGTGGTCATTGGCCCAGACCCCCGCGAACGCGGAGCAGCTATCGCGAATATGAAGGGCATTCCTCCCCCTGCCCAACTCCTTCTTCGCAAACAAAAAGATTCCTCCGCGAATGCAAAAAAGGAAACTAGAACTGGGAAAATCTAGTTTCATGAAATTAGCTCTGAGGGGTCCGAAACTCACCCGAGCCACCCAGGACCCCGTCCAAAGGCACTAACAGTTCTGTATTTATAATATGGACTTGCTTGAATTATCAAAATGCGTAAAACAACAACGAAACCAAGAATCCTACCCCAAAACCAAATTCAATCAAACTTTTAACTTCAAGTTCTTAAATCTACTTCCAACATGCCGAAACGTACCTATACTACTCGAAATGATACCAAATTTTGTGTGTATGTTATAAATGACATTACAGAACTATTTCCAGTCTCAGAAGTCCATTTGGATCTCGATATCATCAAAATACGTTCCAAACCACAATTATAGAACTTAAGAAACTTCAAGAATCCATTTTTCACTATTTGGCGCCGAAACGCTCCCGGGTCATTCAAAACCCATTATGGACATACGCCAAAGTCCGAAATCATCATACGAACCTACTGGACCTTCAAATCCCGATTCTGAGGTCGTTTACTCAAAATGTTGACCGAAGTCAAACTTGGCCTTTTAGGCCAACCTTAAGGAACCAAGTGTTCCAATTCCAACCCAAACTCTTCCAAATCCCGAACCAACCATCCCCACAAGTCATAAATCAAGAAAAGATAGTACGAGAAGTTTTATTTAGGGGTACGGGGTTCTAGTAATCAAAACAATTGGTCAGGTCGTTATACATTCTTGCTAACATATAAACATAAGTTGCAACCTGTAAGGGGAGAGAAATTCTAGAAAGTTGACTCTTCTCAATCAATGCAACCTCCAGAGTTGGTCAAGCTAGCTGGAAGGCCTAAGGTTAAGAGAGATAGACAGAAAGAAGAGGCACTTAAGAGGCAAGGATAATGGTGTCTTTCAAGGAAGGGTAAAGTAATGACTTATAGTAATTGTGGAGAGACAAATCACAATGCTCGAGGATGTGACAAGGTAACTTCATACATTCAAATTTTATTAACTTTTTCAAAGCTTTTCCTAATTGAATTGTATATCTATGTGGAAGCCAAAACAAGGAAAGGTAGTATCTAAAGTAAAAAAGAAGCAACAGCCTAGGAGAGGTTTAACTGATGAAGAAGAGGTGGGTCTAATCGAAGAAGACTTTAATCTATCAGCCCACCAACACCCACGATATAGCCAAAGCAACACTTGTGTATTCATGGTTACTCCAAGATTGCAGAATAGTAGGGCCAATAGGGGTTCCTTTCCAGACTTTGAGAACCCCTGCTCTGAGCATGAGCATGAGACAGACCCTGATTTAAGTCCCATGGTTATCTCAGAAACACTTACTAGACTCCAAAAGAGTCAACAAAAACTTATACCAACTGGGACCAGGCAAATTAGCTTCAGAGGTGACCATACATGAGCTAGTATTCCAACAAATCTTCCATATACACCAGACAAATTAATGTGGAAGGGCAAAGATGTTGTGACTACAAATCAATTGGAAGTTGAACGTCAAAAGGATTGGAAAGTTGAAGCCAAAGAAGGGACATTTTCAGTAGTTTATGACAGTACTCTTTTGTAATTATGGTTAGTTAATTTGGTGATGTAGTTACTGCTTATGAAAGTACTATTTTGTAATTATTGCTTATGATAGTACTCTTTTGGTTAATTTGGACTAGTTTGTGTTTTGGTTGGTTAATTTGGTGATATAGTTACTGCTTATGACAGTACTCTTTTGTAATTACTGCTTATGACAGTAATCTTTTGGTTAATTTGGACTAGTATGTGTTTTGACTATTTATGTTATGTGTTTTGATTCTGGACTAGCAGTAGTAATTCAACTTAATTTGGACTAGCAGTACCCTTTTTACTCTTTTGTAACCACTTTGATGTTATTTGGTTCTGGACTAGCAACAGTAATTCAACTTAATTTGGACTAGCAGTACTCGTTTTACTCTTTTGTAAACATTTTGATGTTATTTGGGAATGGAGTAGCAGCAGTAATTCAAGGGCTGAGACACGGATTAACTGCTTCATGGTATCAGTATTATGGAAATTCTACCTGATCCTACAGTTGTGTTTGTATTGTGATGTTTTAGACTTCAATACTACACAATATTAGAAGTTAATTGTGCAGTACTCAATTTTCGAGTGCTGTCAAATAAGAAGAACATGGTTCTTCTTGGTGTACTACTTACTACTATTTGCGGAATAATAAAGCAATAAGGTAAAGTACAGATATTTTACATGGAAAACACATGGCTCAAAAGGTGAAAAAATCACGACCTACTCCTCGGTAGGATTTGCTCAAATGCTTCATTAATCACTCTAAGACAAACAGACTTATAAAATAAACTCTTTTGTAATCCTAGGACTAACTCTAATCCTCTTTGTATAAACTAGCCTCTAGATAATTTCTACAGACTTCAAGCTAACTCTAACTTGAACAGTGTGTACTTATTACAATTTTCTTCTAAGAAAGCTGAAATGATACAATGTTAAAACTCCTAATACAACCAACTAGACTCACTGATAAACAATGGAACTGTTTCTTCTAGTTGAACTGTAGCCTTTGCACAATACTTCTGCTTGCAAATATCCTGGGAATTTTGCTTATAGAACTTGATTCAATTTAGTCTTTGTGCGTCTTTGTGTCGTGAATTTCAGCAGTAATACTTTGAGTATTTATAAAGTCAGTTGTTGAGTTCTGGTCTGATTCTACCTGGGAGAACAAGTTCTTATCAAACTCAACTTCCTTCCTTCGTTTCTGTCCTTGCTGAATTCAACTTCTATTCTCTTCATCAGTTTGCAATCTTTTCGTATTAGGAGACATCCTCTTAGTTCTTTGATACTCAGTAATCACTGATATCTTCAATGCTTGTAAGATTCTTATGCCAACTACTCCGTTCAGGTGTGTATGCTTTGATGGACCTGGTTCAACTTGTCAATATTTGTCAATCTTTAAAATCCATTCAGTGACATGGGCCAACAAATTCCCCATTTTTTATGATGACAAATTATGTGCTTTTATCTTGTATACACTTCAAACACTTTGTGTATTTTTAGGCATTAATCATTGAGAACCAGGTTCATTAGGTTATAAATATCACACAGCACATCTTCCCCCTTTTGACATCATTGAAAAGTTACAAAATGATACTTACCAGTTTTAATTCTTACTCATGGCCAATTTAGGCAACTGTAGGTGCAAACATGATTAATCATCACAATAAACTAATAATGTAAGCTAAATAAGAAATTGAGACATTTTTCAAAACAGCAAGCTTTCAGTGATTAAGAGGGATGATCAGCACCAAAACAGATTAAAATCAAAACAGCCAAAACATGAGAAAAATATAATAAAAATTGAAACAAACTAGACATTGTCCCGAACTTGGCACTTGATAGGTTTGGAGGGGTAGCACTGGACATTCCTAAGGCTGGGAGGGTGCAGATGAGGCTGGGTTCTTGGTTTTTAGAAGGGACATCATTTGGTGTAAAACACCTTCATTTTTCTCCTTCTTCTTTGCTAACTCAGCTTTGAGAGCATCACGCTCAGCTTCCACCTCAACTAAACGAGACTTCAATCAAAGGAGCTCTGTATCCTTTAACTCGCTTTCCTTCACCAGAGTACGGACCTTGCTGTTGACTGGTTTCTTCCGAGATGAACCAGGTTCATCTGCCAAGGCATTGACAGTATAATCACAAGACATCAGAGTGTCCTTCCCAAAGAAATCCTTAGCAGTAGCCATCTCAGCCTTCTTTGTAGGAACTCCAAAATGAGCAAGAATTGTAGTCAGAATAAAGCCATAAGGGATCGCATGGTATTTGGTTCCATTCACCACTCTGTCCAAGAGCTGGATGATAAAAGCTGGCCAATTGATCTACTTGCCTTTGTACAGACACTCCATGAGGGTTAAATCCATGTAGTTAGCAGTGTGTCTTTGTTCTTGTCTGGGCAGCAGGAATTTGATCACAAATTCAAAGAGCAGCTTGTGCTCAGGCTTCATCTAACTCTTGTACACAGCCCTAGGTTCAAGATCCTTCTCATTGTCGCAGAAGAATCTGGTGATATTGAGAGTTGAGGCCATTCCATCTAAACAAGGCCATCTCTGCCTCGTGTAGTCTTCATAACCCTCAGGTGGAATGTCTAGAATGATTCCCAGTTCTTGAGCATCAAAGGAGACTTCAACTACCTTGACCAATGAGGTGACCCTGCCTCCAATGACTATGGCATTCCCCATGAACTCCACAACTTCATTTCTGACCAGCCTGCCTTCCATGCGAAAGACCAGGTCCTTCCAGCCCTACACTGCCAAAAAATCCAGTAAATACCTCATTCCAGGCTCCTCCAAATCCTTCAACAATTTTCCCTTCAAGATTTTTTTCTTATCCAAACATGGAAACTCTGTCAGTAGACACTTCTCCAACCTCCTTCTCTTCCTCTCCACTCCATTCTGGATCATCATCCCTCTCAACAATCTGTACTTTCTTCACCTTCTTTATCTTAGACCTTGTCCTCGAAGCAGTACTCCCAGTGGTGATGGACACAGTAGCGAACTTCTTTGAAGAAGTCTTAGCCTTTTTGGGCTAGGGTGTCTTGATAACTACTGGAGCAGCCTCCTCTTCTTGTTGGACCAAGTCCAAAGCCCTTCATCATCAACAATAACAGGTTCCCCTACATTTGATTTCCCCTTCTCTTCCTTCTTTCTTTTTCTCTCTTGCAAAGATTTTTCCAATTTCTCCTCCTCTTCTCATATAGTATTTCTCGTAGCACGTACCCTAGGAATAGGTATACCAACAGAATCAGCAGTCTTCCTTTTTTTTAAGGAACTGAGGCTTTAGACTTTTTCGACTTTGGAGTCCTTCTCTTCTTGGGGTTGTATGACTCCCCCAGCTTCTTCAATCTTTCAGCCAAAGTTTATTCCCCAGAAGAAACATGTTCATCTATTTCCTTCATTAACATCTCCAACCCAGCAGCAGCTTCCTCAACTTCAGTAGTTCCCCCTAAAACCATGACATCTTCTTCAAGATTTTCAAGAATGGGGCCACAAATTGCAAGCGTGGTACCATCTCCCCGGATCCCCTCACATATACTTCACCCTCGTTCTCAAGATCCCAGCAACACAAATTGATTGTCAGCAGAATTCAAATCAGAGATAACTTCAGTATTACCTTTCTCAGCACTGGATGAACCAGGTGCTTCGTCTTCATTGGCTAATTTGAATGAATCATTGGATGATTCTGGTTTGGAGCCTTCCTCAGCACGTAATAATTCTTCCAATAATTTTGCTCTTGAACCAGAAGCCACAGATTTGTGTGTAAGAACCTTAACACGACGGGCTTTGGGGGTTGGGGTAGGGTTTGGTGTGGGTTCAGGAATTGTAGAGTGCTCTTAGGTTGATGATTTTTCAGGAGACTCGGAACTATAAACTGAGGGTGAGTTTAAGTTGGATTCATAGTTTCCTCCATCATAATCTCTGCTTCGGGATGAGTCAGAAGAAGCAGGTGGAGGAGACGATATGATTTTGATTTTGTTAGAGAGAGAAGAAAATAAAGGGCAGTAGGGATTTTGAGTTGAGTAAGTTGAACAAGGTTCGACTGTTTCTTTATGCACAATGGGTAATGATGGCCTATTTATAACTTATGGCTTGGGAGATTACAACGGAAGTATATTAACCCAAGTAGGATATTAATCGATTAATGACTGTCAGTGATTGGTCATTGATTAGACAATTACTTTCCCCCTAAATCTAGGCTAATTACTTGAGACTGGACTTCTTGGAACTGGTTTATTATTGAATTTGAACCATAAATGGATAGAGTCCTAATCATGTATGGCTGTACTTGAATTAATACATGTATGGAGATAAGAACGTACCTTGTCAGTCATGTAAACAAGTATGGATGAACCAGGTTCATCCTGTTAAAAATCTTTATTTTGCCTTAATTCACAAAGATAGAGAAACATCATTAGTAACTAGAGAATCATATTAATACATGGCAGAAGAGTATGGCAATAAAGACATAGTACTGAGCAATGATTAATCTGATTAAGTACCTAATTAAAATTTTCTAGCCAAAAAAACCTTTGTCTTTTTTTCAATTATGTTTTTCTATTAGGTGATCTTAATCATCCTTAATTCAAGCATGTTTCTCTCATAATGCTCCCTACTCAATGCTTTGGTAAATATATCAGCAATTTAATGATCAGTGGAGTTTGTTTGATTTGCAAGCCTAAGAAGAAGGTTAGATCACCCATCATACTCATTTCAAACTCACTCCCCATTAATGTATAAAATTCCTTGCTAAGCTTTTCAGTAGTTTCCCCAAATATGATATCATCAACATATATTTGCACAATCAGAAGATCTTTTCCCTTTCCCTTTAGGAGAAAAGTACTGTCTATCTTGCCTCGTTTGTACCCATGTTCCAGCAGGAACTTTGACAATCTCTCGTACCAAGCTCTAGGCGCTAACAGTTCCATCCTCATCGAGCTTGTTCTTGAAGACCCACTTGGTGCCAATTACTTATCTGTCTAGTGGCCTGGGTACCAAGTGCCATACTTGACTCCTTTCAAATTGATTCAGCTCTTCTTGCATGGCTGTTACCCAATCAGCATCTTGCAGGGCTTCAGCAATGTTCTTTGGTTCAATCAAGGATAGAAATGCATCAAACGCACACAAATTTTTCAAGGAGGATCTAGTTTTGATTCCAGATCTCAAGTCTGTTATGATGTTCTCAAGAAGGTGAGAACTCTGATATCTGTGTGGTTTGAGTACCAGTTGTTCACTTCTGGATTGTTCCATGTTGTCTTGTAGTTGTGGAATAGGATCAGGTCCAGTATTTCCATGCAGAATTCCCCCTGTCGAGTTGCGTGGGGTTGTTGAACCTGGTCCATCACCTGTTCTATCTGTCATAGGTGCTTCAATGTGGTCATTTCTCCTCACCAATTTAAGCTCCTCATCTTCTGGTTCCTGTCTCTCAGATAAAGTGTTAGTTTCATCAAAGACAACATGTACACTTTCTTGTACACACATAGTTCTTTTATTGTATATGTTATAAGCTTTGCTATGTGTTGAATATCCCAAGAACACTCCCTCATCATTTCTGGGATCAAATTTTCCTAAAGAATCTTTGCCATTATTATACACATAACACTTGCATCCAAAAGTCCTAAGATGGAATATGTTGGCCTTTCTCCCTTTAAGTAATTCATAGGGAGTTTTCTCTACCAGAGGTCTGGTCATGCATCTATTAATAATGTAGCATGCAGTGTTAATTGCTTCTGCCCAGAAGCTGTGAGGTAGTTTGCTTGATAGAAGCATGGTTTTTGCCATGTCTTCAAGAGTTCTGTTTTTCCTTTCAACAGCCCCATTTTGCTGTGGGGTTCTAGGAGCAGAAAAATTATGATTAACACCATGTTCATCACAGAACTCAGCAAACTTAATATTCTCAAATTCAAAACCATGGTCAGATCTTATTGATGCCAGTTGATGTCCTAATTGATTTTGAATTTTCTTAACAAATGAGGTGAACATATCAAATGCTTCATCCTTAGATGACAGGAATAAGGTCCAAGTGAACCTTGAAAAATCATCAACTTGCACCATCACATATCTCTTACCACCTCTACTTAAAGTTCTCATAGGACCGCATAGATCCATATGAACCAGTTCCAACGTCCTAGTGGTACTGACCATTTTCTTACTTTTGAAATAGGACCTTACCTGCTTCCCCTTGGTACATGCCTCACAAACTTTGTCTTCCTTGAACTTAATGTTAGGAAGTCCTACCACTAAGT
>ML327195.1:0-41185 GCA_005239505.1 Nicotiana paniculata
TATATATATATATATATATATATATATATATATATATATATATATATGTATATGTATATGTATTTTGAGAATATATAGGGAAAAATTGGGTATCAACAGCTGCCCCAATTTACCCGGGAAGGATGAAAGAGTTGTCGGGTAAAGATATGATGGCCGATTTTGACCGAATAGAGTGATTGAGAGACATAGGCCATATTTTTGTTTCCGAGCTGCCTACATATCCCTGGTTTTACAGGAATCAGGTTGCGTGTAGTTCTGGATCCATCGGTGGAATATACCGATGGAGTTGTTACAAGGACGAACACAAGGTTTCGAATAGGTGAAACGGTTATAGTGAGTGGTCAGGTTTCGAAATAATTTGAAGGAACTGGAGCGGGATTGCTCCTTTTGGGATAATTGTTACTCACTGGGTCACCTGCAAATTAGAAGATGTACTGCAAGTATAGGCGTATAACTTTGCGTAAATTAGACATGATGCAAATTCCCCTCAGACTAAGATAATTATCTTTGGACGGTTGAGGATGATGTGCTTAGACCATGATGTCCCGGGCCATGCGTTGTGCGGTAAGGGATTTGCAAGCCATGAAATAATGTTCTCAGGCCATGAAAATGGTGCCTCCGAACCATGACGCCTTTGAATAATGATGTGCAAGTTTGAGAGATACTCAGGCCATGGCATGGCGTCTTCCGTCTATGAGGATGGTGCCTTCGGACTATGACGCCATCGGACCAGTTGGCGATATTTCAGCCTATGAATTGTAGAGACATGATGATGGAAGCAGCAAGACAGAGCTTAGTCTTGTGTGAAGTTGAGGGCAGAGCTTAACCCGAGAGAAGAGAACAATGCAAGAGAGGCAGTGCTTAGTCTCGTTCAAGATTCGGGATAGTGTTTAGTCCCATGCAAAGAGAAGTTCGTGCTTAGCCTTATGCAAGTAGATAGGCAGGGCTTAGCCTCATGCAAGATTCGGGATAGGGCTTAGTCTCACGCAAATAGAAGGTAATGCTTATCCTTATGCAAGTAGAAAGGCAGGGCTTAGTCTCATGCAAGATTCGGGACAGGGCTTAGTCCCATGGAAATAGAAGGTAATGCTTAGCCTTATGCAAATAGGAGGCAAGTCTTGGCATCATGCAAATGGTTTGAGACAGGGCTTAGTCTCATGAAAGATGAAGGAAGTGCTTAGCCTTATGCAAATAGGAGGCAGGGCTTAGCCTCATGCAGGTGTTGAGACAGGTCTTAGTCTCATGCAAGATTTGGGATAGTGCTTAGTCCCATGCAAAGAGAAGGCAGTTCTTAGCCTTGTGCAAATAGGAGGCAGGGCTTAGCCTCATGCAAATGGTTTGAGACAGGGCTTAGTCTCATGCAAGATGAAGGCAGTGCTTAGCCTTATGAAAATAGGGAGGCAGGGCTTAGCCTGATGCAGGTATTGAGATAGGGCTTAGTATTATGCAAGATTTGGGACAGTGCTTAGTCCCAGCAAAGAGAAAGCAGTGCTTAGCCTTATGCAAATAGGAGGCAGGACTTAGCCTCATGCAAATTGTTTGATACAGGGCTTAGTCTCATGCAAGATGAAGGTAATGCTTAGCCTTATGCAAATAAGGAGCTAGGGCTTAGCCTCATGCAGGTGTTGAGACAGGGCTTAGTCTCATGCAAAGTTAGGGACAATTCTTAGTCCCAGGCAAAGAGAAGAGTAAGAATGCAATATTCTTAGCTGACAATGTGTTTTATGCATAGCAATTGCGTCGTTGCGACGGTGTTTGTCATGGTGATATAGTCCTGCATCCAAAGAAAATTTTGTGAGTTTTGCGGGGGAGGTTGGTCCATGCCTTTGCTTTTCGGATTTGCTCAGCTCTGTCGGATGATCCTATTCAAACTATTAGGGTAGCATTTGCTAAAGCAAATTTTCCTTTTTCAAAAGTATGCATGCATAATTTTAAAAAGACATAGTAGTATATAGTTTAGAAATTAGTTAGATAAACCAGTAACTGTGACATAATCTGAGACATTGCGACTTCTTCTACCGTAGAATTTTGAGGGTCTTCCTCAAAAAATTTCTCCAGTTACCTAGATGACTTTTCTGACTACTCTGTATGCTGCGGTTGGCTGAACTTGCTTCAGAATTTTGAGGTGCCCTAGTTTCTGCTTGTGGGAAAAAATAGAATTTTTATTGAATTGTGACCGATCCCACAGGGCTGCCTACGTATCCCCTCTTAAACGGGAATCAGTTCAAGCGTAGTTAAATTTACATCATATAGAAAAGCATAAGATGATTTTACACATAATATCTTTTGACTGTGTCTGAGTTGATAGGCTTTGGCCAAATTTCCTCGTCCATCTCTACGAGTATGAGTGCTCTTCCTGTCAATACTTTGTGAACCATGTAAGGACCTTCCCAGTTGGGAGAGAATTTCCCTTTGACTTCATCTTGATGTGGAAAGATCTTTTTCAGCATCAGTTACCCTGGTGCGAACTGTCCTGGATTGACTCTTTTGTTGAAGGCTTTGGACATTTTGTTATGATAAATCTGACCATGACATACTGCATTCATCTTTTTCCGTCTATGAGGGCTAGTTGCTCATAGTGTCTCCTTATCTATTCTGCATCGCTGAGTTTGGCTACTTGTATGATTCTCAAGGAAGGAATTTCCACTTCAACGGGAATGATGGCTTCACTGCCATAAACCAGCAGATAAGGGGTTGCCCCGATTTATGTGCGGACTGTGGTACGGTATCCCAGTAAGGCGAATTGTAGTTTCTCGTGACATTGTTTGTGATTCTCTACCATTTTCCTTAGTATTTTCTTGATTTTTGTGGAATTCATGTGCTTGATTTTGAAAGTCTCACACATGGATTTCATCAGATCACTATTGAGATTGGCGGCATTGTCAGTGATGATGGACTTTGGAACCCCAAATCGACAGACAATTCGATCGCGGACAAAATCCGCAAAGACCCTCTTGGTAACAGCTTTGTAAGATGCAGCTTCAACCCATTTAGTGAAGTAGTCGATGGCCACTAAAATGAACCGGTGCCCGTTTGAGGCAGTGGGCTCGATTGGACCAATGACATCCATTCCCTAATAAAGCAAAGGGCCAAGGTGAGCTTGTTGCATTAAGCTCGTTCGATGGTACTTGTATCATGCATGCATGTATCTAACATTGGTAGCACTTCTGAATATACCGGATGCAGTCTGTTTCCATTGTCATCTAAAAGTAGTCGGCCTTGAGTATCTTCTTGTCCAAGACAAATCCATTCATGTGTGGGCCGCAGGTTCCGGCGTGTATCTCCTCGAGCAATTTAGAAGCCTCTTTTGCATCAACACACCTTAACAGCCCCAGATCAGAAGTTCTTCTGTATAGATTTCCTCCCCTTTGGAAGAAGTGATTGGACAACCTCCAAAGTGTGTATTTTTTAATATGGTTTGCATGCTCCGGGTATTCTCCTTTTGCCAAATACTCTTTAATGTCATGGAACTAAGGTTTTCCGTCCCATCCTCTTCAACATGAGCACAGTACGCAAGCTGGTTATGGATCTTTACTGGAATAGGATCAAAGAAGTTCTTGTCTGGATGTTGTATCATTGATGACAAGGTGGCCAATGCATCAGCAAACTCGTTCTGAATTCTGGAGACATGCCGGAATTCTATCTTTGTGAACCTCTTCTTCATTTCATGTACATGATGCAGATAAGGTAGTATTTTGGAATTCTTGGTAGCCCACTCTCCATGTACCTGGTGCACAAGCAGATCTGAATCGTCGATCACCAGTAGTTCTTGAATATTCATATCAACAGCCAGGTTGAGCCCTAATATGCAAGCTTCATATTCCGCCATGTTATTAGTGCATGGGAATCTGAGTTTTGCAGACACCGGATAATGTTGACCGATTTTTGATACCAAGATGGCTCCGATACCCACTCCTTTAAAATTTGATACCCCGTCGAAAAACATCCTCCAACCGTCGTAGGCTTCATAAATATCTTCTCCTACGAATAATACTTCCTCATCAGGAAAATAAATTTTTAGTGGTTCGTATTCTCCTCTTACAAGATTGTCAGCAAGATGATCTGCTAATGCTTGTCCCTTGACTGCTTTCTGAGTTTCATAGATAATGTCAAACTCACTCAGCAAGATTTGCCACTTGGCCAGCTTCCCAGTAGGCATGTGTTTCTGAAAGATGTACTTCAGGGGATCCATCCTTGATATGAGATATGTAGTATAGACATAGAAGTAATGCCTTAGATTTTGAGCTATCCATGTCAGAGCTCAACAAGTGCATTCCAGCAGAGAGTATCGTGCTTCATAAGGAGTGAACTTCTTACTTAAGTAGTATATGGCCTGCTCTTTTCTTCCCGTTTCGTCATGTTGTCCAGAACACAACCGAAGGCTCCATCTAACACTGCAAGGTAGAGTAGTAGTGGTTTACCAGGCTCTGGCGGGACTAAGATTGGTGGTGTGAATAAGTATTCCTTAATTTGTCAAAAGCCTTTTGACAATCCTCGGTCCAACTGGTTGTGGGATCCTTCTTCAGCATTTTGAAAATCGGCTCACATATTACTATGGGCTATGCTATCAAACGGATGATGTAGTTGAGACATCTCAAGAAACTCATCACATCCTTCTTGCTTTTTGGTGGTGGTAATTCATGGATAGCTTTAACCTTTGACGTGTCCTACTCTATTCCTCGGCGACTGATAATGAATCCCAGTAATTTTCCGGCAGGAACCCCGAATGCACATGTCACGCCCCAAAATCGAGGGACGAGACCGGCGCCTAACCAGAAGATCCCGGTCAAGCGGACCTGGATTGCCTTTCCTACCCAACACATCACCCCGTGTTTATAATATACAAATTTATAAATTAAATATCAAATGGAATCAAAGTATGAGTTTACAACATAAGTCCACTTTCCTCTTTTAAACCTTCATCATTTGATAATCCTAAAATATACAACTAAGCACAACATTCCCAACACGGGACCACGATTACGTATAGTTACAACTGCTACCCAAATATACACAACCCACATAGTGTCTACGGAGCCTCTAAAGGTACGGAGAAGAGTATACATACTTGCCGGCAACAAGGCCTCGGCTATACCTTTTACAACATAAGAAAAAGATAATGATATAGACTACACACGGCCCCGAGAGGAAGTGGGGCTCACCGGATCTGCTGAAGGTGTGAAGGGGAAACACCACTATCGGTGGTCTGAGCTACCTGCTGTGGAACCACCTACATCCATATAAAAGATGTAGCGCCCCCGGCAAAAGGGACGTTAGTACCGTTGAATAGTACTAGTATGTATGAACAAAGTTTATCCCAAGTAGAATCAAATAGTACACAATTGGAAGACAATCAGGGTAACCACACAAGTACCACACAGATATACAGAAAGTTACAAATGAAGATTTTCACAGTTACTCATTTCAATTATTCATCTGTTGCAGTGCGCAACCCGATCCCACCATATATTCACATCTCACCCTTATTACCTCTCCACCCTTATTACTTGTGTTGTAGCGCGCAATCCGATCCCACCGCACAATCACATTTCACCCTTATTATCTCTCCACCCTTATTACTTCGTGTTGCGTCGTGCAACCCGATTGCACCGCACAATTACATTTGATAGCAACAATAACCAACAATTATATTTCAGGGATTTTCATCATCAAGAACATAAGTTCATATCAACCAACAACTATAGGAAGTCAAGGTACAATAATCCTTACCAAACAGTAATTCACATATGGTGTTGCCATCATTATTTAACTCAGTTAAATCAATCCTTAGTTTCCTTTCATCATTTGCCACACTCGGCCCTTAGAAATTGGATACCTTCCCACATTAGAGTACGTTAACATTCTTTCATTTAGTAGCACATATTTCCATATTGACATATTCGAACATCTAACGAACCTTACACATGATAAGATAAGCACAAAGAATCACCCGTCACAACCGCAATTAGCATGGTAATCGACTAAGAAAATCAGAGAATGAAGTCTTACACCTCGACACAACAGGATAATCAATTCACATACGCTCAAGCAAGAATTTCATACTGTGTGTTCGAACACCAACAAGGTGACTCTACAAAGATTAAAGTTAACCATACATACCTTGAATCGGAATTCCCCTTTAATTTTATACCACAATTCACCGGACCTTCTAGCACCTTCAATCTAGTTCACAATGTGGCATAATTGAACTTAGAATTAGGAATAATGATCATGTCTTGAACTCACTTGAGCATTCTATCAAACACTAGGTGTTCCTTTAGATTAAATGGCCTCTTTTTAGTGAAAGATCACTCTAACCCATTTCCTTTTACTAGATTTTGATAGTTAGTTACATACATGCAAGACTCCTACCCCCGTCTTCATGAACTCACCTAAACATGTTTCATTTTAACAAAATCTGGAAATTAAGGTTGATAGGGTAGAAGCTTACCTCTTGTAGTGAAGAAAATGATGTCCTACTTGATCAATTTCAGGCCTGAGTAGTGATGGAGGAACAAATTTGATGAAGTTGGAACTCTCTCTCTCTCTCTCTTTAGAACCCACTCTCTCCTCTCTCTAATTTATTAGAAAATAAGCTTAAAATGAAAGGGGTAAGAGTTTTAATGAACTGGGGGTCGGGTATAAAATTAGAATTTTAACAGTCGCGAAGAAGAAATGCAGTCAGGAGTGCGATCGCATTCCTACTATGCGGTCCGCATTCCTGTCGCATAAATGGACCTCAAATGAGCCAAAAAGAAAAGCAGACTGCCCAGGTATGCGACCACTATGCGGTCCGCATACCTGTTATGCGATCGCATAGTGCGTCGACTAACTCCCTCCGCAAAAACCAAGGTGCAAGAATGCAACAACTATGCGGCCCGCATTCGTGAAATACGATCGCATTCTAGGCCGCATAGCTGTCCTCAAAATGGACAGAAAACTGTCCAAGTATGCGACCACTATGCGGTCCGCATACCTGATCTGCGATCGCATAGTGGACAGCAGACCTGCACAAATCTGGAAAATTATATCTTTTAAGTCCTGGGGTACTTTTTACTCAAAAAAGGTCCATTTTTAAGAATTTCTACAGTTATAACAACACGGGAACCTATTTGGGCATTATTTTTAGCCATGAAATTTTACGGGTCTTTACATTATCCCCCACTTAGAATCATTCGTCCTCGAATAAGGATCGGGGAATCACTTAGTTAAGAGAACACAAAACATGCCAACCTCCAAATTTTTACGAACTCCGATATTTCCCGAAAATATCACCAGAGTTTCCTTTGTAATTCGGCCTATCTACCTGTCAGAGAGCCCCCGAAAAACATTTTAACCAATTCCACACATTTTTAGTTACTCTATTAACTTGCACATAATCTGGTCATTTCAACAAGCTACATATAATTCAATTACTTCCACAAGCCTCACATAGTTCGGTTAACTCCACAAACTTGCATATTATCTAACTATCACATGAATTGCACATAATTTACCTTACTTCAAGGACTTTCACATTACCCAAATAATTACAACATACACAAATATGGCCCAACATGAGAAGTTACAATAGTAGGGCAACTAGGGGGGAAGGGGAAATGGGGTGCTTTTGCACAAAATTTGACACAATATATAATTACTTAGGAATGACAATTTTCAAACCATTATCGAACTTATTCAAACAAATGGGGATATTTCTCTTTCATTTCATTTTCCACTTCCCACGTGGCTTCTTCGACTTGTTGACTTCGCCATAACACTTTAACATAAGCAATCTCCTTGTTCCTCAATTTACGAACATGCCTATCAAGAATAACAACCGGAACCTCTTCATATGAAATTCCTTCATTAATTTAAACCGTCTCAACCGGCACAATGGCGGATGGATCTCCAACTACCTTCTTTCGCATAGACACATGAAACACCGGGTGCACTAATGACATCTCAGGGGGCAATTCCAGCCTATAAGCCACATGTCCTATCCTTTGAGCGATCTGATACGACCCGACATACCTAGGGCTCAATTTCCCTTTCTTCCCAAACTGTGTTACTCTTTTCATAGAAGACACCTTCAAGAATACCCAATCATCTACTTGAAACTCCAAATCTCTTCGACGAACGTCCGCATAGGATTTCTGACGACTCTGAGCAGTCTTCATCCTCTCCTCAATGACTTTAACTTTTTCCATAGCTTGGTGCACAAGATCCGGTCCTAGCAGTTTCGCCTCGCCAACCTCGAACAATCCAATCGGAGACCTACACCTCCTTCCGTACAATGCATCAAATGGGGCCATCTGAATACTAGCATGGAAACTGTTATTATAAGCAAATTCTATAAGCGGAAAGTGATCATCCCAGCTATCCTCGAAATCTAATACACAAGCCCGTAACATATCTTCAAGCGTATGAATGGTCTGCTCTGCCTGACCGTCCGTTTGCGGGTGGAAAGTTGTGCTGAGATTTACCTGCGTCCCCAAACCTTGCTGAAATTTCGTCCAAAAGTTAGCTCTGAAATAGGCCCCTCGATCCGAGATAATATATATTGGAGCACCATGGAGTCTGACTATTTCCTTGATATACAACTGAGCGTACTGTTCTGCAGTATCGGTGGACTTGACTGGCAAGAAGTGAGCTGATTTCGTGAGTCGATCCACTATCACCCAAATTGAGTCCAACTTGCGCTGAGTGCAGGGTAAACCTACCACAAAGTCCATATTGATCATCTCCCATTTTCACATTGGTATTTCCATGAGCTGCATCAACCCACGGGGCCTCTGATGCTCGGCCTTCACTTGCTGACAATTCGGATACCTAGCCACAAAGTCCGCCACACCCCTCTTCATACCCTTCAACCAATAAATCTCTTTGAGATCATGATACATCTTCGTAGAACTTGGGTGTACTAAATACCTGGAATTGTGAGCCTCTGCTATTACCCTTTCCTGAAGATCATCCACGTCTGGAACACATAGCCTCCCTTGGCACCGCAAAACACCGTCATCATTGCCAAGCAAAAATGTTGAGGTCTTGTGATTCAGGATTGCCTCTCTCAACTGTACCAATGATGGATCTCTGAATTTCTTTTCCTTGACTTCCGTTACAAGTGAAGATTCTGCTCCATTACGCATCACGACATCCCCTTCGCCTAAGGTCGAAAGACAAACCCCCATACTAGTCAACTAATAAACCTCTCGAGCCAAAGACCTCTAATCTGCTTCCAAATGAGCCAAGCTACCCATGGACTTCTAACTAAGGGCTTCGGCCACCACATTCGCCTTCCCTGGATGGTACAAAATATTCATATCATAATCCTTGAGCAATTCTAACCGCCTCTGCTGCCTTAAGTTAAACTCCTTTTGTTTCAATAAATATTGAAGACTCTTGTGGTCTGTGAACACGTCCACATGGACCCCATAAAGATAATGCCTCCAGATCTTTAATGCAAACACAACCGCCGTGAGTTCCAAATCATGCGTCGGATAATTATTCTCGTGATTCTTGAGTGGCCTAGAAGCATACGCTATAACCATCCGGCACTGCATCAACAGACACCCCAAAACAACCCTTGAAGCATCACAATAAACCACAAATCCCTCTGTACCCTCTGGCCAGGTCAATACTGGCGCCAAAGTCAATCTCAATTTCAATTCCTGAAAACTCTTTTCGCAAGCATCGAACAACTAAAATTTAATCGCTTTCTGCGTCAGCTTAGTCAATGGGGAGGCGAGGGTAGACAATCCCTCCACAAACCTCCGATAATATCCAGCCAAACCCAAGAAACTGCGAATCTCTGTCGGGGTCGTTGGTCTAGGCCAATCCTTTACCACTTCAATCTTTTGGGGATCAACCCGAATCCCTTTCCCTGGAAACAACATGGCCCAAAAAGGTGACTGATTCTAGCCAAAATTCACATTTTGAAAACTTTGCATACAACTGGTGTTGATGAAGAGTCTGCAGAACTGCCCTGAGGTGAGTAGCATGATCTTCCTGACTTCGCGAATAAACAAGGATATCGTCAATGAAGACAATCACAAAGGAGTCAAGAAACGGTTTTAAAACCCGATTCATAAGATCCATAAAAGCGGCTGGGGCGTTTGTTAGCCCAAAAGACATTACCAGAAATTTGAAGTGCCCATATCGAGTCTTGAAGGCAGTCTTAGGAATATCCTTCTCCCTGATCTTTAACTGGTGATACCCGGACCGCAAATCAATCTTTGAGAAGAACCGAGCACCTTGCAATTGGTTGAACAAATAATCTATCGGAGGCAATGGATATTTGTTTTTGATAGTGATCTTGTTGAGCTAATGATAATCAATACACATCTGAAGTGACCCGTCTTTCTTTCTGACAAAAAGAATCGGTGCACCCCAAGGCGACACACTTGGCTGTATGAATCCCTTTTCTAATAGACTTTCAATTGCTCTCTCAATTTTGCTGGAGCCATTCGGTAAGGTGGAATAAACATGGGATGCGTATCTGGCAATACATCAATCCCAAAATCGATCTCTCTATCTGGAGGAATTCCAGGAAGCTCGTCCAGAAATACTTCAAGAAATTCATTCACAACAGGCACAGATTCGGGAGAAGGCACCTCTGAAGTGGTGTCCGCAACCCGCACCAAATGGTAGATGCACCCTTTTCTGATCATCTTTGAGGCTTTAAGGTAGGAAATAAGCCTGCCTCTAGGCACAACATTATTCCCCTCCCACTCAATAACTGATTCATTAGGAAACTCAAGCCTCATAATCCTGGTTCGGCAGTCGAGTTTAGCAAAGCACAAATAGAGCCAATCCATCCCCATAATTACATCAAAGTCTACCATTTCTAACTCAATAATATGGACAGTGGTATCCCGACCACGCACCGTGACAACACAATTCCTATAGAATCGCACGGCCGTAATAGAATCACTAATCGAAGTCGACACAGAGAATGGCTCGTGAAGTTGTTCGGGTTCTATCCCAAAACTTGAAGCAATAAATGGAGTAACATATGACAAAGAAGACCCGGGATCAATAAGAGAATAAACATCATGTGACTGAACAGTCAGAATACCTGTGACAACATCTGGGGAAGCCTCTGCACTCTGGTGAGCACTCAAAGCATAAAACCGACTGGGTACCCCTCGACCCCGTGCTCCACCCCTAGCTGTATCGCACCCTGCTGTAGCTGGAGGGCATGCTGAAGATGTAGCGGCTGAAGAGCTGGATGGCTGAACAGTACCCCTACCCGTGCCCTGACTGGGTGCGCGGCAGTCTCGCTGGATATGGCCTATCTCTCCGCATCTATAGCACACTAGTATATCCAAGTAACAAGGCTCAGAATGAGACCTCCCACACTTAGGGCATGGGGCCCTCCGCTGCTGCTGGAACCTCCCACCTGAACGACCCGACTGATGGAAACTTCTGCTATCTTAACCTGGTCCAAAGTGACCCCCCTACTGATGATTGTGCCCTGATGATGGGCACTAGCTGAGGACTGAGCATAGGACTGAGATGGCCCTGCTGACCCTCTCTCAAGGCTTGATCTCCCTCCTCCATTTGAACTCCCAGGGTTGGCCACTGACCAGGGCCTACTACTACTACTCTCCCTCTCCATTCTTATCTTCAACTTTCGAGCCTTTATGGCCTGCGCGAATCCCACTATCTTCCCATAATTCATATTCGAATGCAAGGCAGCTGTAGCAGCTTTATTAACAACCAAGGGACCAAGGCCCTAAACAAACCGTCGAACTCTGGCCTCCACAGTCGGCATCATGTGGATGTCATATTTGGACAGGCACACAAACTCCATGTGGTACTCCCACACACTCATGTTGCCCTACTTAAGGACCTCAAACTCCGCATCACGGGTTGCCATAGTCTCGGCAGGCAAGAAATGATCCATGAAGGCATCAACAAACTCATCCCACTTCGCCGGAGGGCTCCCCTCCCCACGGGAACCCTCCCACATCTCAAACCATGAATACGCTGCTCCCTTTAACTGATAGGAAGCCAACTCAACCCCTCTATCTCTGTAGCCTTCATAACCCGGAGAGTCTTGTACATTTCATCTATAAAATCCTGAGGATCTTCCTCTGGGTCGGTGCCTGTGAACTCTCGAGGGGCTAACTGTAGAAACTGGTTGACTCTGGAACCTGAAGAATTCCCTTGCTCACCAGAGGACGCAGGGGAAACACTTGATCTTTGGGCCTGGGAGGCCACTAACTAGGTCAACATCTGAATAGCTCCCCTGAGGTCCCCATCAGAAATACCGGGACCGGAAGGTGGGGACTGAGGGAGGATCAGGAACATCAGTGGGAGGGATTTCAGCACCCTCCGCTGGAGTAGGAACAGGAATAGTCTGGCTTGGAGTGGAGGCGTCGGGCTGGTTTGTGGCCGGGGAATCATTCACACCAGCACCACTAGCTGGGGAATTTGTGGCCACTCCTGGGGTGGCATTGGCCTCTGGGCTGAGTCGAGCTCTCTTCTTGGGTGCTATTTACTGAAAATTGGGACAATGCACGAGTTAGATAAAGATGTTCTCACCTTCCACTTCATCGCACGATACAGAGTAACAATTAAAGGGTATTTTCCTAAATGTCCATGCAGCCCTCTAATTATAGATGTGGTCGACAACACACCGATAAGAAGGGCTCTACTAGACATGGCTTCAAGACATCCTATGACACTTTTAAAACCTGAGGCTCTGATACCAAGTGCACACTTTGCGAGATTTAACTTTACACTGTACTTCTATAGTCGGTCAAAGAATTTCCTCAAATCTTCTATGTGATCTGTAGCCCTCTTGGATTTGATGATGACGTCGTCCACATATACCTATATTTCTTTATGTATCATGTCATGGAAAATGGTTTTCATGGCCCTCATGTAGGTGGGCCAAGTATTCTTCAAACGGAACATCATTTTGTAGTAGCACACTCCTCATGGTGTGATGAAGGCTATTTTCTCTTCTTCTTCATCCATCCAAATCTGATGGTAACCGGCGAAGCAATTTACAAAGGACTGGAGTTCATTCTTGGCGCAATTGTCGATCAGAATGTGTATGTTTGGTAGCGGGAAATCATCCTTGGGACTTTCTCTGCTTAGATCCCGATAATCAACACAGACTCTGACTTTCCCATCTTTCTTTGGAGCTGGTACAATATTGGCCAACCAAGTTGGGTACTCAACTACTCTGAGGACCTTGGCTTTGATCTACTTAGTGACTTCTTCCTTGATTTTCAGGCTCATGTCCGGCTTGAATTTTCTGAGTTTTTGCTTCACTGGTGGACACATTGGATTTGTAGGTAAATTGTGAGCCACTAGGGATGTGCTCAACCCTGTCATATCATCGTATGACCCTGCAAATATATATTCATATTCTTTCAAGAACCAAGTGTATTCCTCTTTCTCTAACGGTGACATATGGATGCTTATGCGGGTTTCCTTAACGGTTTCGGAATCTCCCAAGTTGACTATCTCGGTCTCGTCCAGGTTGGACTTGGGCTTGTTCTCAAAATTCTCTACTTCTATGAAAATCTCTTCAGGTATTACATCATCTTCTTCTATTTCTTCCGAGTCACTATCCTTTTGTTGTGTTGTCTCATTACACGTCACAGTCATTGGTTCATCAAGATAAGAAATAGTAATGTTGTAGGGATAAAGATATGAAAGAAAAATAGTAATAATAAAACATCAAGACATTTAAAATGAAACAAAATGATTTTCAATAACTCAAATAACGTTTTTGGAACATTGAAAAATATTATTTAAGACAAAAGAAAAATGCAAAAGTGGAAATAATTTTTTAGAAAAGTAAAAAATGTTATTCAGCCTTGCTACCCTGGGACTCGTCGGGCCTTTGATGGTCTAACAGTACAGTTCTTGAGGAATGCTCTTCTATCCAAAGCTTGAATGGTAGGGCCTTCCTCCTCCTCCTCCTCGATGATCACACAGCAGTCCATATCATCATCTTCCAAGAACAAATTCCTCAATGCTGCCAATGCTTCTTCTTTCTCTGATCCCTATATGATATCAGCCTGATGGAAGGTCTGACTCAAGCACGGCATAGGTTGCTCAAGAGGGTAGTATGGGCCACGCCATGGTGGCGACCAATTTCGATATTCCTACCAGGTATACTGATATCCGAGCCCTAGGGTTGTTCCATGGCGCTTTAGTTGTACTGGTTTTGAGATACCTTGAAGCTTTTTACCAAGCCGCTTACCGGGTTCATACCATGCACATGCCAGTATACTCTCTATTTTGCTACTCTGCCATTTATCCTTTTCAATCACGTTAACACGCTCGATGTGATGGTAGGTTTCTCCACCTAACTTCCTTCTATTTTCTACCACTAGAAAAATCTGAGTGGTTTAAATAGGGTTGCTCCCATATCCGTGGATGATCACTTCTTGATGATTCCACTCAAATTTTACTTCTTGGTGCAAAGTGAATGGGACAGCTCCGGCGGCATGTATCCAAGGTCGCCCCAGCAATAGATTGTAGGAGGCAGATATGTCTAGAACCTGGAATTAAACATCGAACCAGGCAGGACCCATTTGCAAGCATAGGTTAGTTTCTCCGATTGTGGCCCTTTGAGACCCATCGAATGCTTTCACATTCATAGTCCCTGCTCGTATCTCATGTAAACCCTTGCCCAACCTCTTCATAGTTGTCAACGAGCAAATGTTGAGGCCGGATCCTCCATATATCAAAACTTCGGTGATGAACTTATCCTCACATTGCACTGTGATGTGCAGTGCCCTGTTATGACTTAACCCTTCAAGTGGAAGCTCGTCCTCATGGAAGATGATCTTTTGGCTTTCTAGCACCTGCCCTACCATATTAGCCATTTCTCCACTAGTGATGTTGTTTGGCCCATATGCTTCATTCAACACCTTCATCAGAGCATTCCTGTATGCTTCAGAATTTTGCAGTAACGACAAGATGGATATCTGGGCGGGAGTCTTATTCAGGTGATCAACAATAGAATACTCCCTTACATGTACCTTCCTCCAGAGGTCATCTGGACTAGTCTCAATAACGGGCGGTTTGCTGGAGGCTTGCTTACTGGTTTATCCTAAATGTTCAAGTGTATAAACCCTTCATGTTCTGGTCATTCCTTGTGCAGCACCAGATTCTTCCATCTTTGACTTTTCCTTTCTTCTAGCCTCGGCCACATAATCCCAAGGTACAGCATTGGAACTGAAGGGTGGTGTGGATGCTACCTTTATTGTGAAAGGTATGACCACCTCCACTTCAAATGGAGTGAGTGTTGTTATAGGTGGTGTTACTTCGACTTCTAAAGGAACCGATGTGGCTACCTCGACTTCAACTGGCGGTTGTACCTACACCACAATGGGATTGAGTGTGACTGCATGTTTCTTAGGATTATACGAACACATGGCCAAAACTCAGCCTATATAAATAGAATACTCGGTGGATGATAATGAATTGGATTTGCACTGAGAAGTCCCTATGGCGCGGTTGAGGGCAGCTNCATTGACCCCTCCAGCCCTATGATTTTGTGAGAGGATTGTTGCGGACATTTGGTGCAGCTTCCTTTACCTGTATGACCTTATTATCAATCAGTGTTTGGATCTTGTCTTTCAAGGTACGGCACTCGTCAATAGTGTGTCCCTTCATGCCGGAATGATATGCACAGGTCTTTTTTGCATTGACCCATTGATATGAATTCTCCACTGCCACAGCGGGAATAGGGGTGACATATCCAGCGGCTTTCAACCTTTCGTACAACTGGTCGATGGGTTCAACAATGGCGGTGTACTGTCTAGGTAGTTTCGGGTCAAAAGTAGGCCTGAGTTTTTGGTAGTTTGGACGAGTTGGAGGTGACTGATAATAGGATGGTTGGGTATTATAGGTGTGGTAGGCGGTAGCAGGTTGGAATATCTGGGAGTGATGGTTGGTATGTGGGTGGAGGTGTTTGGTATACAAATGGAGTTTTCGGGCCTTAGGCACCCATTACTGTTCCCACTTCTTTCTTTTCAATATGCCACCTGATTGTAATGCTTTGTTCGTGGCCTGCAGTGCCTCAAAATTCTTCACCATTCCACTTTTAATACCTTCCTCGATCCTTTCTCCGAGCTTGATGATATTGAAGAACTTATGATTCTCAATAACCATTAGTTTTTCGTAATATTGTGGATCATGTGCCCTGACAAACAACTTGTTCATCTGATCGTCATCTAACACCGTCCTGACCTTCGCTGCTTCTGACCTCCACCGAGAAGCATACTCTCGGAAGGTCTCAGTTGGCTTCTTCTTGAGGTTCTAGATATAGAAAACATCTAGTGCATTTTCTGTGTTGAATCTGAACCTATCCATGAAATCAGATGCCATGCGCACCCAATTAACGCATTTCTTGAGATTCTGACTTATATACCAAGACAGGGCATCTCCAGTAAGGCTTCTCATAAACAGCTTCATGCGAATCTTTTCGTCTTTTCCAACCCCCACGAGCTTGTCACAGTAAGTTCTCAAATGGACCTTGGGGTCGCCTGTTCCATCAAACATTTCGAACTTAAGAGATTTGTAACCCTCCCGCAATTCCACATCTGGATGTATGCACAAATCCTTGTAATTCAGACCTTTAATCCCTTTGCCTTCTTCAACACCCTGAACTCGGCTCGTTAGTTTCTTGAGCTCCTAAGCCATGTTCTAGATGTGCAGATCCTTCTCGGCGAATTCTGGTGTATGGTAGATTGGTTGAGTGGAGTGAGTTAAGGTTTCTACGTATATAGGGTTGCTCTGGTGAGTGCCAGGAGTTTGGTTGTAGGGGTTATCATTGGTGGAGTTCTGGGGTTCGGGGATAGGTTGCAGTATGTTCTGAGGAGTGTGATAGGTGGTTTGTGGGTATTGAGTACGGAGATGTTGATTTTGAGGAGGGGTTGTATACTGGTGAGGTGCGGAAGGATTCTTCGGGCGTTTGTTGGGTGTGTTCTGAGGTGATGCAGGGTTATGAGTGTCTGGGACATTCAATGTGAGGGAGAGATTTGCCAAGTTACGGACCTGCTCAATCTCACCCTGTAGTTCAAGTATCTTCTGTACAAGATGTAATGACCCGGCCGGTCGTTTTGCGTTATCGGACCCTGTTCCCCTAAATGAAACTTCCCATAGCGGCTTATTATGATTTATGACTTGCGGGGACTGGTGGTCCGGGATTCGGAGGTTTTTAGAGTGTTATAGGAACAATTGGTTCCTTAAGGTTGGCCTTTAAGGCCAAGTTTGACTTTGGTCAACAATATGGATAAACGACCTCGGAATCGAGTTTCGTTGATTTTGGTAGCTTCGTGTGATGATTTTGGACCTCGGCGTATGTTCAGAATGGGTTTCTGATGAACCGGGGGCATTTTGGCGCCCAATATTGAAATAAGAAGTTCCTTAAGTTTCTATTTTGGTTTGGGACGTGTTTTTGTATTATCGAGGTCCGAACGGAATTCCGAGACCAGGAATAGTTCCGTTATGTTAATTATGACTTGCCTGCAAAATTTGGTGTCGTTCCGAGTTGTATAGGCTGGTTCGGCGCGTTGTTAGCGAAGTCTAGAAAACTTAAAGTTCCTAAGTTTGGTTCTTGGGGTTTTGAGGTATGATTTTGAGTTTTAGCGTTGTTTTGGGTGTTCCGAAGGCTCGAGCGAGTCCGTATTATGACTTGGGACTTGTTGGTATATTTGGACAGGGGATCGGGTGGGCCCAGGTGCCTCCCGGACACCACATGAGGCCAAAAACCAGCTGAAACAACTGATGGTGCACCTGTTCTGGTGTGACCGCAGGTGCGGGACTGCTCCTGCGGTCCCATCCTCGCAGGTGTGACCCAGTGATCTGGCCAATTCACACAGGTGCGGACAAAGTTCCAGAGGAGCGGAGCCGTAGGTACGGTCTCCACTCCGCAGGTGCGGGCCCAGGCTCCCCATTCCATTTCTGCAGGTGCGAGCCTTTGCTCGCTGGTGCGGTCCTCGAGCCGCAGGTGCGAAAACACTGTCCAGACAGTGTGTTTTTATACATGGGTCTTAACATATTTTTCTGATATTCTTCTTCTTCCTTGGAGCTATTTCCACCATTGTTGAGGGTAAAACGACCTGGTCATTTAAGGTAAGTAAAATCTACTCTAATATTAGCTTCATGCATGGATTATAAGCTAAATTAACTACCTAAATTAGTGAAAAAACAATAATTGGGTAGTGACCTAGGGCCTTCGATAATTTGAGAATTTACCCGTCAATTAGCTATGAAATCGAGTGAAAATCGTATATTAGTGGTACTTAGGCTATGGGTGAGTGATTCCTTCGAGAATTATTGGAATCCGAGCATGCGGTCCCGGGGTCGAATTTTAGAATTTCTTCAAGAATGGTGAATTTCCTAAATGAGTAGGAGAAATTCCATACTTTGAGTATAACATTTGGCTAGTTTCGAGTCCTTGGGTGTAGAGTTCGGAGTTTCGGGCGCGTTCTTGTTCCGGGGAGTGAATTCGACACAAGGTGAGTCTTCTTTCTAACCTTTTAAGAGGGAATTGTCCCCGTAGGTGATTACAAATGGTGGTTTTGTCCTTATTTGCGGGGGTGGAATATGCACGAAGTGACGAGAGTCCGTGCGCAGCTACTATTATTCCTTGTCGTGTAGTTTAGGACTCACAAGCATGCTCTATGTGTTGTATCTGTGATCTTGTATATGGATTAAGTACCCTAATGTCCTCGAATCCCACATGTGAAGGCCTAAGGGGTTATGTTTGAAGTTGATATCTCTAAAATTCTCATACTGTTAGTATGTTCCCTGCTAAATTATCTGGAAATCTCCGGCTAATCATGAATTTATATGGGAACCCGAGTCGCATGGATGATTCGCGAGCGGGGTAGCCCTAATATTATATTAACCCGAGTCGCAGGTTCGATTCACGAGCGGGGGTGGTCATGGTACTATATTAACCGTGTCGCATATTCGATTCGCGAGCGGGGCAGATAGATGCATCAATGGTTCGGGCCGTTCGACCCTCGGCAGTGCACATTTACTTTTCACGTCGTAATGACCGTACGCTCATAGCCTGTTATATGCTTTGGTAATTTGTGAGAAGCCCTATAATTGCAACTGTTGATTTCATGAAAATAATGAAGGTTAAATAGTTTGTATGCCATGGAAAAAGGATGGCGCAAAGGTACTAGTGATTGTTATTTGATGCTCATTTCCTTATTACTGTTCATTACTGGTACTACTGGCTAGCGTGTACTCATTCCACATTGTATGACCCTAGTAATTATCACGTCGACCTCTCGTCACTACTTCTTCAAGGTTAGGCGGGATACTCACTGGGTACATATCCGTTTATGTACTCATACTACGCTTCTGCACTTAATTGCACAGGTTTTGAGGCTGGAGCATCTGGTTATCCGACCGGAGCTTGACATATATTCTGGACCTGACTCCACTGTGAGCTGCCTCCCTGTGGGCGATTCTCAGTTGTGCTATGGAGTTATCTTTTTTTTATTTCTGTCTACATCCTATCAGACAGCAGTACAACTTGTATCATCTTTTGTATATTCTACTAGATTGCCTATTGACTTGTGACACTAGTTCCTGGCATGCACATTGTAGGCTCTTATTTTGGGACTGTATATATCGGATCACAATCATTTCGGCTGTATTATTTAAATTGGTTAATGTTTCTGCTTTTATTTAAATGATCAAAGTTTAAAATTTTGGTAAGTGTGGGGTTGGTATGTCAAATAAGGATAACCTCACTAGTAAACAACTGTTGGCATGCCTGACTCCGGTGTTGGGCGCCATCACGACCTGTGTTAGATTTTGGGTCGTGACAATATTGTATCAGATCCCTAGGTTCACGTAGGTCTCACAAGTCACGAGCAAACCTAATGGTGTCTCGCGGATCGATACGGAGACGTCTGTATTTTTCTTCGGGAGGCTATAGGGTGTTAGGAAACCTCTCTTTATTCATGATCTATCGTGCAATTGATGGTATACTAAATATCATTCTTCTATTCTCTCACAGATGGTGAGGACGCATACATCTAGTAGATGCGGGGGAGGGCACTGGCCCGAGGTAGGGGACGGGGGCGTCCCAGAGCTATTCTAGTTGCACCACCAGCGAATCCTACTATAGAGGAGCAAGGGGAGGTGCCCCTAGCGGGTCCTGCTCTAGTGGACTACATGACGGTGAGGTCATGGGCCGTATGTTGAGATTTAATGATACTATGTCCCAGGCTGGTTTATTTCCAGCGGATCCTGCCACATCTCAGGCAGGAGGGGGAGCCCAGACCCCTACTGACCAAGCTGCAGGCCAGACAGCCGCACTTCATCATACCTCGGGTACACTGCCCGTGGGTGGGGTTCAGCCTGTAGCAGTAGCACCTGAGCCCATACCAGTTGTGGACGGCGATCCGCAGAAGTTATTGGACAGATAGACCCAATTGCATCCTCCGGTCTTCGAGGGTGAGCGAGGCGAGGATGCCTAGGATTTCATTGACAGGTGCAGGGACCGATTGCACAACATGAGGATACTAGAGTCCCATGGAGTGGACTTCGCTACTTTCCAGTTAGAGGGCAGAGCTCGTAGATGGTGGCAGTCCTATATTCTCAGCAGGCCAGCAGGTTCTCCTCCTATCACTTGAGAGCAGTTCACTCAGATGTTTCAAGACAAATATATTCCACCCTCTAAGAGGGAAGAGCTGCGGTATCAGTTTGAGCAGCTGGAGCAGGGGCAGCTGTCAGTGACAGACTATGAGGCCAAATTTTCAGATTTGTCTCGCCATGCACTCATGATACTACCTACCGATGCTGAGAGAGTGCGGAGATTTGTAGCCGGGTTGCATCCAAGCATTAGGACCATCATGTCCTGGGAGGTGGATATGAGCACTCCTTATCACCTAGTAGTGGAGATTGCTCGTAGGATCGAGGGTTATCGGTCGAGGGTTAGGGAGCAGGTACAGCCGGATAAGAGAGCCATATATTCCGGGGATTTCAGAGGTGCCCCAGCTAGGGGTAAAGGTCAGTTTGGTAGGGGTCAGCCCAACAGGACCCCATATGCAGCACCACTATCACCACCTCCTCGTGGTGCTCCAGTGAGGCCTTACTTTAGTTCTATGCCAGAGGGTTCTCACCGTCCCCCAGTTATCCAGGGTTCTACTTCAGGGCAGCAGGTCGTGCCTCCAGTGAGATGGCACAAGTGCGGGGATCTCGGCCATATCAGGAGGACTTGTCCCAGGTTTCGAGGTAAGGCAGTGCAGCAGGGTTACCAGCCTATGAGTCCAGCAACAGCAGTTCGGCCACCTAGAGGTAGGGGACAGGTCGGCAGGGGTCATCCTAGAGGTGGAGGCCAGACATGGAGAGGTCAACTAGCTCCTGTTCATTCTGGCGAGGCTCAGTCTTCCGGCGCTCCAGCTAGATTCTATTCTTTTCTGGCCAGATCAGCTGCAGTGACCTCAGACGTCGTGATCACATGTATTATTACAGTATGTGGTAGAGAGGCATCAGTGTTATTTGATCCAGGATCCACTTATTCCTATGTTTCAGTCTTATTTTCTCATTTCCTAGATGTCCCTCGTGAGTCCTTGGGTTCTCCTATATGTGTGTCCACTCTTGTGGGCAATTCTGTTGTAGTAGTCCGGGTTAACCGGTCCTGTATGGTCACATTCTGCAGATTCGAGACTCAAGCGGATCTCTTATTGCTCGACATGGTTGATTTCGAGATTATTTTAGGCATGGATTGGCTATCTCCTTATCATGTCGTGCAAGATTGCCATGCCAAGACAGTTACTTTAGCCATGCCAGAGTCGCCTAGGCTGGAGTGGAGAGGTTCCTCAGTTAGTGCAGCCAGTCGGGTCATTTCATTCTTGAAGGCTCGACATATGGTCGAGAAGGGCTGTCTGGCCTATTTGGCTTATGTGCGGGACACCACCGCCGAGTCTCCGACGATTGATTCTGTGCCAGTTGTTCGAGAGTTTGCTGATGTATTTCCTTCGGACCTTCCGGGCATGCCTCCGGATCGTGATATTGATTTCTGCATTGATTTAGCTCCAGACACCCAGCCTATATCCATTCCTCCGTACCGTATGGCTCCGAAAGAGTTGAAGGAGTTGAAGGAGCAGCTTGAGGAGTTTTTAGCTAAGGGGTTCATCAGAACGAGTGTATCGTCATGGGGTGCTCCAGTTTTATTTGTGAAGAAAAAGGATGGGTCTATGCGGATGTGTATTGATTACCGCCAGTTGAACAAGGTTACCATTAAGAACAAGTATCCCTTGCCGTACATCGATGATTTGTTTGACCAGTTCCAGGGTGCTCGTGTGTTTTCTAATATTGATTTGCGATCAGGGTATCATGAATTGAGGATTCGGGCTTCAGATGTTCTGAAGACTTCTTTTCGTACGAGATTGGCCATTATGAGTTCCTGGTGATGCCTTCTGTCTTGACTAATGCCCCAGCAGCATTCATGCACTTGATGAATAGGGTGTTCAGGACGTATATTGATTCCTTTGTCATTGTCTTCATTGATGACATTTTGATTTACTCACGTAGCCTGGGGGAGCACGAGCAGCATTTGAGAGTTGTTCTCCAGACTTTGCGAGAACAGAAGTTATATGCTAAGTTCTCCAAGTGTGAGTTTTGGTTGGATTCTGTGGAATTTTTGGGGCATGTGGTATCTGGAGAGGGAATCAAGGTTGATCCTCAGAAGATCGAGGCAGTTCAAAGTTTGTCGCGTCCTACTTCAGCTACAGAGATCAGGTTCTTTTCTGGCCTAGCAGGCTATTATCATCGATTTGTGGAGGGGTTCTCTTCTATTCAGCTCCATTGACTAGATTTACTCAGAAGAATGCCCCGTTCAGATGGTCCGACGAGTATGAGGCGAGCTTTCATAAGCTCAAGTCAGCATTAACCTCAGCACCAGCTCTAGTATTGCCTTTCGGTTCTGGGATGTATACAATATATTGTGACGGCTCGCGCGTTGGCTTGAGGTGTGTATTGATGCAGGAGGGAAGAGTTATTGCTTATGCTTCGTGCCAGCTGAAGGTTCATGAGAAGAATTACCCTGTGCACGATATGGAGTTGGCGGCGATTGTTCATGCTCTTAAGATTTGGAGGCACTACTTGTATGGAGTGTCATGTGAGGTTTATACAGACCACAGTAGCTTGCAGCACTTGTTCAAGTAGAAGGATCTTAATTTGAGACAGCGCAGATGGCTTGAGTTGTTGAAGGATTATGATATCACCATTCTTTATCACCCGGGCAAGGCAAATGTGGTAGCAGATGCTTTGACTAGGAAGGCTGAGAGTATGGGTAGCTTGGCTTATATTACAGCATAGGAGAGACCTCTAGCCTTGTACATTCAGACCTTGGCAAATCGCCTAGTGAGGTTAGACCTTTCAGAGCCTCGTCGAGTTTTAGCACATGTGGTTGCTCAGTTTTCGTTATTGGGAGAGATTAAGGCCCGGCAGTTCTATGATCCGTCCTTAGTAGAGCTTCGGGAGACAGTGGTTCAGGGTAGTTCCAAGGAGGTTAATATTGGCGAGGATGGTGTTTTGAGACTTCAGTGCCACTTATATGTTCCTAATATTGATGGCCTGAGGGAGAGGATTCTAGAGGAGGCACATAGTTCTCAGTATTCTATTCATCCTGGTGCTACGAAGATGTATCGTGACTTGAAGAAGCATTTCTGGTGGAGGCGGATGAAGAAGGACATTGTGGAGTATTTGACTAGGTGTCTTAATTGCCAGCAGGTTAAGTATGAGCACCAGAAGCCAAGAGGCCTACTTCAGCAGATGCCCATTCCTGAGTGGAAATGGGAGCGCATCACTATGGACTTCGTGGTTGGGTTTCCTCGGAATTTGCGGAAGGTTGAAGCGGTTTGGGTCATCGTGGATAGATTGACCAAATCGGCGCATTTCATTACCGTAGCTACTACTTATACTTATGAGAGGTTGGCACAGATCTACATTCGGGAGATAGTCCAGTTGCACGGTGTGCCGGTGTCCATTATATCAGATCGAGGTCCTCAGTTCACCTCGCACTTCTGGAGAGCATTGCATAGTGAGATGGGCACCCAGATAGACCTCAGCACACCATTTCACCCTCAGACCGATGGTCAGTCGGAGCGTATAGTTCAGATATTGGAGAACATGCTCATGGCATGTGTGATTGATTTTGGAGGTCAGTGGGACCAATTCTTGCCTTTGGCCGAGTTTGCTTACAATAATAGTTATCAGTCCAGCATTGAGATGGAACCATTTGAGGCTTTGTATGGTCGGCGATGTCGTTCTCCTATCGGGTGGTTTGATCCTGGCGAGGCTAAGTTATATGGCATCGACCTGGTGAGGGATGGCTTGGAGAAAGTGAAGTTGATTCAGGAGAAGCTCCGTACAGCACAGTCCAGATAGAAGAGTTACACGGATCAAAGAGCGCGTGATGTATCATTTATGGAGGGAGATAGGGTCCTGTTGAAAGTCTCTCCTATGAAGGGTATTATGAGGTTTGAGAAGAAGGGCAAGATGAGCCCGAGGTTTATAGGTCCATTTGAGGTGTTGAGGCGAGTTGGGGAGGTTGCTTATGAGCTGGCCTTGCCTCCCAGTTTATCAGGAGTTCATCCAGTTTTTCATGTATCTATGTTCTGGAGGTACCACGCCGACTTCTCTCACGTGGTTGATTTCAGCACTATTCAGTTGGATGAGAGGTTGGGCTACGAGGAGGAGTCAGTTGCTATTATTGATAGGCAAGACCGCCAATTGAGGTCCAAGAGAGTTTCTGCCGTAAAGGTCCAGTGGAAGGGCCAACCAGTTGAGGAGGTGACCTGGGAGTCCGAGGAGGACATCCAGAGCAGATATCTACAATTATTCTGCATTTCAGGTATGATTCTAGACCCGTTCGAGGACGAACGCTTGTTTAAGAGGTGGAGAATGTAACGACCTAGCCGGTTGTTTTGTGTTATCGGACCCCGTTCCCCTAAATGAAACTTCCCATAGTGGCTTATTATGATTTATGACTTGCGGGGATTGGTGGTCCGGGATTCGGAGGTGTTCAGAGTGCTATGGGAACAATTGGTTCCTTAAGGTTAGCCTTTAAGGTCTTGTCAGTTCGGTCAACAATTTGGGTAAACGACCTCGGAATCGAGTTCTGTCAGTTCCGGTAGCTTCGTATGATGATTTTGGACCTGGGCGTATGTTCGGAATGGGTTTTTGATGACCCAGGGGCATTTCGGCATCCAATATTGAAATAAGAAGTGGTCTGGCCAATTCACGCAGGTGTGGACAAAGTTCCGCAGGAGCGGAGTCGCAGGTGCGGTCTCCACTCCGCAGGTGTGGGCCCAGGCTCCCCAGTCCATTTCTGCAGGTGCGAGCCTTTGCTCGCAGGTGCGAGACCACAGGTGCAGTCCTCGAGCCGCAGGTGCGAAAACACTGTCCAGACAGTGTGTTTTTATACACGGGTCTTAACACATTTTTCTCATCTTCTTCCTCTTCCTTGGGGCGATTTCCACCATTGTTGACGGGCAAACGACCTGGACATTTAAGGTAAGTAAAATCTACTCTAATATTAGCTTCATACATGGATTATAAGCTAAATTAACTACCTAAATTAGTGAAAAATCAAGAATTGGGTAGTGACCTAGGGCCTTCGATAATTTGAGAATTTACCCATAAATTAGCTATGAAATCGAGTGAAAATCGCATATTAGTGGTCCTTAGGCTATGGGTGAGTGTTTCCTTCGAGAATTATTGGAATCCAAGCATGCGGGCCCAGGGTCACATTTTAGAAATTCTTCAAGAATGGTGAATTTACTAAATGAGTAGGAGAATTTCCATACTTTGAGCATAAATTAATGAATTTGTATAACTTTTGGCTAGTTTCGAGTCCTCGGGTGTAGAGTTCGATGTTTCGGGCGCGTTCTTGGTCCGGGGAGTGAATTCGACACGAGGTGAGTCTCCTTTATAACCTTGTAAGAGGGAATTGTCCCAATAGGTGATTATATATGGTGGTTTTGTCCTTATTTTCGGGGGCCTACATACGCACGAAGTGACGAGAGTCCGTGCGCAGCTACTATTAAGCCTTGTCGGGTAGTTTAGGACTCACAAGCATGCTCTATGTGTTGTATATGTGATCTTGTATATGGATTAAGTAGCCTATTGTCCTCGAATCCCACATGTGAAGGCCTAAGGGGTTATGTTTGAAGTTGATATCTCTAAAATTCTCACACTGTTAGTATGTTCCCCGCTAAATTATCTGGAAATCTCCTGCTAATCATGAATTTATATGGGAACCCGAGTCGCATGGATGATTCGCGAGCGGGGTAGCCCTAACATTATATTAACCTGAGTTGCAGGTTCTATTCGCGAGCGGGGGTGGTCTTGGTATTATATTAACCGTGTCGCATGTTCGATTCGCGAGTAGGGCAGATAGATGCATCTATGGTTCGGGCCGTTCGACCCTCGGCAGTGCATATTTACTTTTCACGTCGTAATGACCGTACGCTCATAGCCTGTAATTTGCTTTGTTAATTTTTGAGAAGCCATGTAATTGCAACTGTTGATTTCATGAAAATAATGAAGGTTAAATAGCTTGTATTCCATGGAAAAAGGATGGCGCAAGGGTACTAGTGATTGTTATTTGATGGTCATTTCCTTATTACTGTTCATTACTGCTACTATTGGTTAGCCTGTACTCATTCCACACTGTCTAACCCTAGTAAGTATCACGTCGACCTCTCGTCACTACTTCTTCGAGGTTAGGCGGGATACTCACTGGGTACATATCTGTTTATGTACTCATACTTCGCTTTTGTACTTAATTGTACAAGTTTTGAGGATGGAGCATCTGGTTATCCGACCGGAGCTTGACATATATTCTGGACCTGAATCCACGGTGAGCTGCCTCCCTGTGGGCGATTCTCAACTGTGCTATGGAGTTATCTTTTGTTTATTTATATCTACATTCTATCAGACAGCAATACAGCTTGTATCATCTTTTGTATATTCTAATAGACTGCCTATTGACTTGTGACACTAGTTCCTGTCATGCGCATTTTAGGTCTTATTTTGGGACTGTATATATTGGATGACGATCATTTCGGCTGTATTACTTAAATTGGTTAATGTTTCCGCTTTTATTTAAATGATCAAGTTTAAAAATTTGGTAAGTGTGGGGTTGGTATGTCAAATAAGGATAACCTCACTAGTAAACAACTGTTGGCTTGCCTGACTCCGGTGTTGGGCGCCATTATGACCTGTGTTTGAATTTGGTTCATGACACAAGCCGTAAAACCAAATCATTTGGGGCTGAGTGCCCCGACCATCAGAAGTTTCCACATTATCAACATGGGTAGTGTTGTCTTTTTTGATGTCGTTCATATCATCCATTTTAGCTTTCCCTTTGCCTTTCGGTACACTTGGAGGAGTAGAAGGTGGAGGGCCTCTGGATCTGGTATGATAAGATGATAATTCCAGTATGCATGAACCAACCTTGGGGAATGGGAATAATCAAAAAAGGAAAGGAAAACAAAAGGTAATCAAGTCAGTAAGGGTTCCAAAAAGAGTATTTGAAATATCTAAACACATAGTATGGGAATGTAAAATCGCGTCCTAATTTGGGAGCCTCATTGTGCCCGAGGTAGGCACACCGACAAGTTGATTTGGAGAACATCAGTGCCAATAATTGCCTCATTTCATCAATGTAAAAGTAGATTAATCTAAAAGGACACTAAACAAGATAAGTCATTAATGGCACTTGGCCTTATTACATTTGAAAAAGCAGATAAACCTAATTTACTTGGTCCTAGAAGGACCTTCCCTAGGCTTGATCTTTTTGGCTCCATCGATCAGGTTCCCCAGGTCGCGCATGCCCAACAGCAGGTATACCCTTGCTATATGTCCTCATTTGCTTCCCTCAGCATTCTGACAGTCGGCGACTCTCTTCCTCGTCTTATCCTCCAGCTCCATCCGACCCTGCTCCAGATATTCCAGCCTTTCATTAGAATTAATAGCCATTTTCCTCCATTCATTGATCAGTTCCATATCAGTCTTGTGTTGCTCCAGATGCTCGGCCTCGGACTCATGAACCCTTTTGCACAGTTTATTGTATTTCGCTTGGGCTTCAGCAACTTCTTTTATGACCCTGTTTCCCCGACCGATTCCTGGCTCAACTATCCCTGCTATGTTGTCTTCCAACCATGATAGGTAAAAGCATACATGCCCTGCGTGATACCTATCTGGCTCGATGGTGTCCCTTTATACAATAATCTTTAGGTGCCACATATGCTGAGCTTCACATTTGTACGGGATGTCGTCATCCTGAAAATCTGCCATGTAATGACTCATTTTAGAAACTCGTGGTATTGCTTGCTTCCTGCCTGTCTCATAACCCTGATGGGAACATAAGGGTATATGCGCCTTAACCCAATCAACACTAAGTGCGGAGAGTCCCTAGATCTGATGATGAACTCACTGGTAGGGAACCATTCGGACATCCATTAAACCTAGTCCTCAGTCAAATTGTCGAAAAACTACACCCATTCTGTAGCGTTCTCCGGTTGAGAAAACTTGTCTGGGATGAAGGTCATTCTCTTAGGGTGATTAAAGTCTATGTGATAATTCCACGGCCTTCGTGGAAACTCTTGGCGGTATCGACCTCTCTGGAGGTGTTCTAGCAACCAAACCTGTAGCAGCAGATTACAACCCTCGAAGTGTTTGAACCCCTTCTGGCAGTGATCCAAGGCCCGATATATGTCTGCTATAATCATAGGGACGATAGTATATGTTTGCCCCTCGATTCCTTCTATTGGAGTTTTAGTTACCATGGCCAGTCTTGTGTGAATCCTGTCTCTTTTGCTTTGAAACACTAGCATACCCAGGAAGCAGATGATGAACACAAAAACCCTGCGGTGAATACAACCCAATGAAGTGATAGAGAATTCATCATGGAAGATATGATAGGATTTGCTATGACCATATCGTTCATAGAGGTAGTCAAAGGGTATGTAGGACTCCTTCAGTCACTCTAAATCGTCGTTCTTTTTCAAACCCATCATTTTCAGAAACTCCCTAACTGTACGGTTTTTCGGCACCAATAAACCTGGACTATCCCAAGGTAATCCATCGAATCCCCCTATCTCCTCCAAGAGAGGGGTCATTTCAATGTTGCCAAAATGAAAAATTGACCTTTCTCCGTCCCAGAACATAGTGGCCGCTTCGATCAACATATTGTTTGGTTGGATGTCCAATAAAGATGGTAAGTTTCTGAGGAACCTTTTCATATGACCTTTGTCGCTTGGGAAAAGGTTCTCCCACCAATCCAACAACAATGGTGGTATTCTTTGGACCATGCCAAACCGGGGGACTTTGTGCCTCATTTTCTGCAAAACAAATAAGGTTAGGCCCTTTCCCCATCCAGATTCGACAACTTATACATCAGTGATAAGCATATTGGCACTTATTTCTCCAAATTAATGCACAGATCGTGGTTGCATCCGTTGGGATGATGGAAACCCCAGTGGACTTTTCGACAAGGCTTTTCCTAAAGGGTTATTATGTGGACAACATATTAACCCTGGCTAGGTTTGACCATGATGCTGTACAATAAATCAGATTAAGGTTTCTATAGAGGTCTAGATTGGTACCCTCAAGCGGACAACATGAGGGGGAAAGGCACGGAACCGTCGACTGCACCGCTGATCGACTAGTTTTACCGCAAATAAGCCTTTCCGAATTCAAAGTGATGATATATAGGAAGAGAGCAAACACTCATCAAGTGTTGCTATGGTATTGATTACGCACGAGTGGAATATGATGTTGAGCATGATTTATGCAACAGAAAATAGCACGTTGTCACGTATTTGCACGTTAAAATAATAAATGCGATATTTAATAATTGAAAAGGCTTTTAAAAAAAAGAAAACAAAGAGACAAGTCAGTTTCCATAATAAAGTGTAATAAAACAAGAAAGAGAAATCGTAAAGGCTTAAAAAGTAGGCAAATAAATTCAAATAAAGTGGGAAAGGGAAAGGGTGTGAAAGTATTAACAGAATAAAGCATGCTTAAAGACAAAATCACAAAAATCAGGTTCATTATGGTAGGAGCCTAAGGGCTGTCCCCAGCAGAGTCGCCACGCCGTTGTGCCCCCTTTTCCTCGCGAAATTGGGTTTTAACATTTCTGAGACAACTCCCTTCCTTTTGGGATGGAATATGGGATTTGAAGAGTCGCCACCTAACGGATTAAGGTGCGTAGGGAACCTAGACTAATTAACTCATGAAACTAGTTTTCATCACCAGAGATCGGGTAAGGGCTCGAAATTACCTTGAGGGGAAGGTGTTAGGCATCCCTCGAGGTCCACAATGGTGGGTCCTGGCCAAACTTAATTAAGCGAATTAGTATTTAAAGGAAAATAAAGCAATTTAGACAACTAGTAATTTTAACACAGGAATTAAAGGGGTCCTAAGTTTTTTAGCCTATAAGATCATTTCCATGCAATACTTGGTAACTTTCAGTTGTTACTTAAGCGTTCTAGTAGCTCCTAACTCGTATCTTATGTGTGCACTACTCGTCCCTTACCTATGGTCCTGGAGATGTTTAGGACCTCTATTTAAGGTGGTTCTAGACTGGCCTAGGTTGCTTAAAATGAGAAAATTCTAGGCGAGAAACAAATAGTCAAAAAATGCACAGAGTTCAGTCAGCAAATTTCATTAATTTAGGACCCTATAGGCAGGATATCCAGATGAGCAAAAATCGAATGTAGAGAAGTAGTTTGTTTAAGGCGATCATCAGGACCTATCAATTTGCCTACTGATTTTGATTAAGCTTTGAATCTGGGCAAATTTCAAGCAGCAAGAGATCACAGTTTTAGGCCCAGAATTCTTAATAAACCTACAGGTTTACCTAAGTGATAACCATAACAGAATCCTATAGGCATGATATCTACAACTGTTAATTATAGACCTATAACAACAAGTTACTGATTTTAACAGACATGTTTTATCTCTTTAGATCCTATAAGCATGCTTTCTACATTTGCAAAATTAGTTAACTCCTATATGCATGATTTCTAAGTGTTGAAACTGATTACAAGCATGATTTCTAAACTTAAAATTAATTTACCCTATAGGCATGATATATATTAGTTTAAATCCTATAGACATGATTTCTAGGTTTTGAAACTGATTCCTTTTATTCTTGTAGGCATGGTATCTAAGTTGAAACTGATTTTTGTTTCCTATAGGCATGATATCTATTAATCACATTGGGCAGAATTTTTAAAGCAAATTGCCAGGAAAGTTTATTAGCTCAAAGAAATAGAATCATATATGCACATTGAGATAGAAATATGTGTAGATCCTAAGAACATGGATTCTAATCCAGAATTACCAAAAGACCTATAGACAGTGTCTCTAATATGCATGATCAAAAGAAGTCAAGAAAAATATCATATAGGCAGAATTTCTAAATGATTAGTAACACTCACACAATCAACACAGTAACCCTATAGACAGGATTTCTACCCGAGTTTTGAAAAAAGATATGTAAGAAAAACCCCATCTTTTACTAATAAACCCATATCTGTTATTACATAGATTATTACACTATTACAGCCCAATATGAATAAATTGCATAATACTATCCATTACAATATAGGGAGCTTTAGCAGGCCCAATAATAACCTGGAAACCAGGCCTTCAAGTAAAACAATTCTGAAGCATAATGTGATCCATCCATGGCACATAAAATTAGGTTTCTAATGTGTCAAAGTTTCCAAGGGCCTCAGGGACCTCGGGAAATGCTCACAACATAACCTCACTTAGAAAACAGTTCATAAAAGATGGGAACACCAGCCCCAATGTGTCAGAGTTCGGAGGAGTCTCAAGGACCCTAGGCAGTGCTCACATTGGGGGTGATAGGAACCTAGATAACTAAGAGTAGCAATTTGAAAACCAGTATATAGAGGGTAAGGGGAGAGTTTTAGGAAGCAATTTGATTTTTAGAAACAAATAAGTTCAGACTACATGGTAGCAAACAGAACTGGGCCAAGAAATAAAAAGATCACATGATCTAAACAGATTAGTACTTATTCAACTAATTACTCATACCAGTATTCAAAGTGATTCACAAAGATCAAGGGCACTTAAATTAACAAACAGAATTGGTTACACATTCTTGTAGGGCAGGAGCATACAACTGATTATATAGAGTTTAACATTATTAAAGATAACCTAATTTGCTTTTTCACTAAGTGAAATCATATAGGCATGTATTAAACAGAAAACATGTTGAAGTTTGAAATAACCAACCAAACAAACACATAGAACAGGATAGGGTAGTAGGAACTAGAGCATACTAGTTTCAGAGAAAGGTAAAAAGCATCATAGATCAGGCAGAAGCATGCTAAGGTTGAAATAAACATGTAGAACAGAAAAAGATTTTAGCATTGGCTTCAAGCCAGCTAAACAACGCAGAAACAAAAGTAGCAGCACAAAGAGAGTTTTTTGAGGAAAAACAGAGAGCTTTTTAAGTTGTGAAGTGAAGAAAGTGTGAGAGTTTGTAAGTGTGAGTGTAAGTCCATAAGTGTGAGCTTGTGTGTTAAAATCAGAATAGTGAAAGGTTTTTATAGAATATAGTAGAGTAAAACCAAATAAGGTAAGGTATGCAAAATCAATCAATCAATCAATTAGGGTTAACAAGAGTCAATTAACAGTAAGTGTAACTTAAATTAAGGAGCATCTTTCACGGAATATATCAGTAGACAAGATTGAGGCTAAATAAGGTAACTAGTAAATCCAGAGATCACTTATAGGTCGGTTCTAGTAATCAAAGCACAGAAATCAAGCTAGCAAGAGAATTAAGGCAAGTAGTACCAATTAGGAATCGAACATAAGGAAAGAATAGGTAAAAATCTGTCAAGGAGATATCAGTTTTAAAAGGAAAACACAATTTTCGAACCCTAATTAAGCAAGTAAATAAGTTAATCACTTTAATTGACAGAGCGACAGTAAACGGGCAAAACATTATAACCAACAGTCAAATAATGAAGAACCCTGAGGTGTAAAGACATAGAGATGAAACTCAAGTAAAAGAAATCAGCCAAACAGTAAAGAAGAAAACCACAGTTAAACATTTAAACGTTTTAAACACTTTTGCAGAAACCTCTTGAAAAATCAAAACCCTAGCTTTTAGGGAAAAATGTAATCGGTTGAAAGTAGTAAAAAGAGAAGAATCTTAAAGGAAAAATACCAAAAGAACTCAAACCGCTTCAGATCTAAAGAGTTCTGAACTAATTTGTCTAGAAATAGTTAGGTTTATATATAAAATAAATAGAGGTGGAAAATCTGGTTTAGACCAGAGATTTGAAGCCATAAAAACACAAAAGTGATAATACTCACAGACATAGGGGTGAATACAAATAGATTAATCGAGAACATGAGAGATTTAAACCAAATCTGGCTCGAGCTTCTTGAGATTATCCTCAAGTAACATGAAAATTGAACAACCGGCAGAGATAGGAGGCCGGATAGTGCCTGAGATTGAAGAAAGAACCCATGAATCAAAGGGGTTTCAGTGATGGCGTGCTAGGGTTAGAAGGAGGGTGAAAGAGAAGAGAGGAGGGAAGGGGTTTCAAGGCGGCGAATTTTGAAAAGTGAGTAGGGTTTAGGTCGTTTGGTTAATTGGAAAGATTCTCCAGGACCGTTGATCTTCTAAGATCAATGACCAGGATTAAATCTGGGGTTGGGTGGGTTATAACAATTGGGTTATTGGGTTTGGGTTATGGGTATTGGGTAAGGTTAGGGTATTGGGCTGGGGTAGCAATTGGGCTAAGGTCCGAAAAATTAATAAAAGAGGCTATATGTTAATTACCCATTCAATTTGATAAGAATAATTTATAAAAATATTTAATAAGTGATTAAAAATATTATTTGTGCATGAAAATGATTTAAAATAATTGCTTAATATTATAAAAATATGAAAAATCATTTTCGTGTAAAAAATAAAGTAATTATGCGTACGTGGGCTATTTTTGCAACGTTATTGCAATTATAACCTAAAGATGTACATATAATTATGCATAAAATAATTAAATATTTATATATATATATATGATAAAATTAATCAATGAAATCATTATAAAATCATTTTTGATGAAATTAGTAATTGTTTAGATAATAAAATGTTGGGATAAATTAATTAAAAATATTTTTAAAATTATAAAAACATTATGAAAAATGCTAGTTGATGCTCATGCATTATTTTAAAAAATATATATGGATTTTGAAAATATATAGGAAAAAATTGGTTATCAACACCCCGCACAAATCGGTGCACTCTAGCCTCCATAGTCGGCATCATATGAACAGCATACTTTGATAGGTGCACGAACTCCATGTGGTACTCTTACACACTTTTACTACCCTGTTTAAGGGTCTCAAACTCCACAGCACAGGCTACCTTAGTCTCGGCAGGCAAGAAATGGTCTATGAAGGCATCCGCAAACTTTCTCCACCCCGCCAGAGGGCTCCCCTCCTCACGGGAATCCTCCCACATCTCAAACCAAGAATATGCCACCCCTTTCAGATGATAGGAGGCAAACTCTACTCCCTCCGCCTCAGGCACGCATAACTCGGAGAGTCTTATGCATCTCATCAATGAAATCCTGAGGGGTCTGCCCCTGGATCAGTACCTGTGAACACTGGAGGGTCTAACTGAAGGAACTTGTTTACCCTAGAACCAGAAGAATCCTCTTGTAAGCTGAAAGAGGTAGGGAAAACGTTTGACCTCTAGGCCTGGGAAGCCACCAACTGCGTCAGCATCTGAATAGCTCCCCTAAGATCCCTGGAAATACCAGGACCAGAAGCTGGGGCTGGAGGTGGAACAGCAGCATCGGCGGGAGGGATTGTGGCACCCTCCACAGAAGTAGGAACTGGGATAGTCCGGTCTGGAGTAGAAGAATCATGCAGTGTAATAGTCAGGGGATTATCCTCTCCTGCACTATCAAGTTGGGAATCAATAGCCACTCTTGGGGTGGCATTGGCCTCTTGGCCAAATCTCTCTTTCTTCCTAGGTGTCATTTGCTGAAAGTTAGAACAATGCACAAGTTAGAGGAAGACAACCTCACATTCCACACTATCACACGATATACAACAACAATGAAGGGTATTATTCCTAAATGTCCGAGTAGCCCCTAATTATAGATGTGGTCGACAACACACCGATAAGAAGGGCTCTCCTAGACACGGCTCCGAGACATCCTAGGATACTTTAAAACCTTAGGCTCTGATACCAAGTTTGTCACGCCCCAACCTTGGGGAGAGCGACCGGCACTCTACCGAATGAACCCGGTCGAGCAAGCCTACTATACCTTTCCTACCAAGCTCATGCATAATCTATAAAGAGAACGCATCACCATTTGTTAAACAGGGGAGAGATTAGTTTTGCAAATACAGACGAATACTAGTTCACTCTTCCTCATATTCATTATGCCATAGCTAAGTTTCCAAAAATACATACGATTTACAATTTAGTGGAAAAGAGTTTCAAACTACAACTTGATTCGATGACCACCCCAACACCCATACAAGACACACATAAACGTCTACAGAACCTCTAAAGATACATAAGACAAAAATGACAATGCTTGTAACAAAGCCCAGCTATATCTTAGAATGTGGTAACTTATACAAAAGAAGAACAACATATACTACACATGACCCCGGGAAGAAACAGGGATCACCAAGACTGCTGTGAGGAGAAAGAGAGAGAGGGCACCACTATCGGCGATCGGCGCTATCCGCGAAGGAACCACTTGCATCCATTCAAAAATGTAGCGCCCCCAGCAAAAGGGACGTTTGTACTGTTGAATAGTACTAGTATGTAAGGCAAACACCAATATTAGTAGAATGAACAATGAAATAAAAGGGAAGGCAATCATAATATCAAATAGTGCTTCACAGAAATACAAAGAAACCAAGTAAGGATCACATAGTTTCCAATTCAGTCTTTTCATCTTTTTAGGTTAATAATCCTTAGTGCCAAGTGCCACAACTCACAATGCCACTGTGTTTTTACATGGAGTCCGGTCTCGGACCGACCGGCTAAGCCATCCCAAGTGAGACATATCCAAATTCATAATGATAATCAATGACCCGATATAAATGCCACCATGTGTATAGTATGACATCCGATCTCGGCCCGATCGGCTAAGCCATCTCACTTGAGACATATCCACTTTCAATTGTTCATACAACTCACATTTCCTTACCATCGTTTATTACATAGTTCTTGGCACTTGGACATATTTTACAATTCAAGTCTGTTTCCCTTCTTATTCATTCAAATAACATTTTCCTTCATATCGAAAAGCACCATCACATAGGGCATTGCACACATAAGGGAGGGAGCTCGGGGAATCATAATCACATTCTTAATTAGCATGTTGACATGGTAAATGTTCAGGACAATCATGGAACATGAAGCTTTCAACTCAACATATTAAGACATTCAACTCAAGTACGACCTGGTCAGGAATTTACACCAAATAATCGGACATCCGGAGCTCGATTCTAAGAAGAGGAGAGTTAGCCATACATACCTTAATTGAGTTTTCTTTAGAGCTTTTAGACGACCCCCGTTTTTAGAAACTTCAATCTATTATAACAGTATAGCAAAAATTGAACCCAAAATTAGGAGAATAGTCGCAATTCTAGCTCATTAGGGATTTTTGCCAATCATTAGGTGTGCATTACTGTTCTTAGACCTTTTATTAATCATTCTACCGTTCTTCCACCCACTCTTAGTTTATGAAATTTCCTCCCATTCTAGGAATACATGCATGCAAGTAACTTACCTCCCCCACACCATATTTACTTCACCAATTATTCCTCTTTTCACTAGACCTTTGAATTTGGAGGGTAAGGTATAGGTTCTTACCTTTAATCTATTCTTCAATCTTATGACCTTCTTGAAAGTCTTCAAGCATTTAGCATGTATGATGAATACTAGTGGATGAATGATCTCACTCTTTCTAAGAACCCCATTTTCCTCACTCTATAATATCAGAAAATAGCTCAAATGATGTGGGATATGTGTTTTTATCGAAATAGGTCGGGTTTAAAAATAAGAAAAATGAGTGCTCCGTCACAGGTATGCGGTACACAAAGTGATCGCAGAAATAGCCTCCAGGAAGATGAATTTTCTGACTGAGTATGCGACAACTATGCGGTCCGCATACCTGTTCTGCGGTCGCATAATGCACCGCAAAACTCCCTTCGCAGAAACCCAAGAGAGGTTATGCGGCCAATGTGAAGTCCGCATATTGATTATGCGATCGTATAATCGACCACAAAACTGGCCTCAATTTGGCCAGATGTTCTGCTTCACTCTGCGGCCATTATGCGATCCACAGAGTGATTATGCGACCGCATAATAGGCCGCAGAAATGCGTAAATCTGAGAAATATTTTTTTCTCAGTCCGCAGGGTACTGTTCAATCAAAAAAATCTGAATATTATAATAACGCAGGAATCTAACTTGGTATTACGAAATCCCGAGTTTTTGGTTAAGAATTTTACGGGTCCTTACATCAAAATGCCATAAAAATTTCAACCTAGAAATAAAAACCTTGATAGAAATAAAAATAAGTATACACATACATGAAACTTTTGCAACAAATTATATCCAAATGCAGGTTTGATCAATTATCTATGATTTCTTTTACTATAATCTACAACCAAAAAAAAAAAGAAAAAATCAGTAAAAAAAACGTTCGAAAGGAAGGATAAATATACAAGCGCAAATCTTGAATAATAAGCTTCTTTCTTAATGGATTCCCTCTAATCCTTTTCCATGTAAAAAGAACCTGCAATCAAGAAAGGACTGAGCATTAGAGTGCGACTGACAAAATAGAACAAAAAGAAGTAGTTTATACTATATGGAGTGTGGTCCTTTCCTGAATCCTACGTGAATGCAAGATGTTTTGTGCACCAAGCTGCCGTTTAGTTCATACCTTGCTTCTAATGGAGAGATAACATATGATGTCATCTCAATTATAATTAAGGACACTTGTCCTTGTTAGGAGTAATATGCGTGCTCACAATCTTCTATTCCTAATTAGGTGGAGTCACAAAAGAAAAATATATAAAGAAAAAAAGAATATGAAAAATATTTTCAAGGCCCTCCCTTCTGTATAGAACATTAAAGAATTAATTAATTATATGAATACCAGATAAAATTTGTGAAAAAAGAGAATTAATTAGCACGATAATTAAGAAATATATTAGTACTATAACAAAAAAGAGAAACAGTAGAATGACATAAACCTTTTAAAATATCTAAGAAATTTCTCTCGCACACACATTTTATACAAAGAAAGAGTCAAACACACTAAAAAAGAATCGAAAGTCAAACAAGATAAAATATTGTGAATTAAGAAAATAATTCACATCTTTATCTTTGCTAGGATAGTAAGGATGTCGGGTATCAATCTCTCTTGGCCTGTTCTTGTTGCCATGTTATGATAGAAAAGAGAACAAACAAATCTGAAAGTGCATGAGGAAGAGAAAATCAAATAGAAAAGAACAATACTAAATATAAAGATAGATAATAACAGAACATGAAAGAGATCATGCAAATCAAAAAAAAAAAAAAATGATGAAGGAATTTACCTTGGGCAATTGGCAGAAAGAAGTGGAACATAGAAATTTACCTCTAGCAAGTGTAACAAAAAATAGGAAAGGAAGGAGACGTTACAAAAAAGAAGAGGAAAAGGTAATTTGATAGTAAAGATACCACACTCACTGTGGCAATATTTAGCATTAGGTCCCTTAATATAATTACCATTTAGCTTATATTTTCTACAATATTTTCAACTTTATTTACTGATATAGAGGGTAAACTTAAAGGGTAATTATGTCTTCTAACTTTGAAAGGATATTATAGTAAAATAACATTAGAAACAATCCAGGAGCCTCTTGTAGACCCTCCTGACTAGTTCCCGTAAGAAACTGGAAGCAGGTACAAGTAGGGCAACTGGACAAGAATGAAAGAGATAAGCCAATCTTACCCCCACAATAATCACAACCAACTACAAAAGGAACTTGCGGTCCTCCACCCGTTAACCATGTTGAAAGATCAAATTTAGGTAGGGATTTACAAACATCAGTTGCCTGTCATATGAGATAGCAACTTGTATAGAAGGCCAACGACAGCGCTGAATCAAAGACAATATGGTAAAAGGTTCGGATTTCAAAAAATATATATTGCCAAATGTTTCAATTGACTTCTTTAGCATCAGATGATTCTTAAATTGGTCTACAAACTAGAGTTTGCTCCAATATATCTGCCGCCACCAGCCGCGGCACACCCTGTTTACCTTGAAAATGATATTAATAATTATATTTGATTTGTGATTCTAAAAATATGTGATTTGTTCTAATACTAATCGTTAGGTAAGAAAAGGCTATGTGTAAGTAATAGAGAAATGATAAGCAAACCAGTATGGTCACAAGACTGGGGACTTCAAGCTCGGTAGTATCGTACCTCGCGGGTAGCCTTCGGCAGTCGTTAATCAGAAATAAGTGAAGAACAATAAAATAAATTCATAAATCTATAGAGTAATTGTTGAGCACATTTAGGCAAGAAAAGCAGAGGATGTTCTATTGTATTGAATATTCATATGTGTTACAAAATGACAGGGGTCCCCTTTATATAGGAGGGAGGAATCCCAACATAGTACATGTCTAATCATGACAAGGAAATGCTACTGGTACAGCTGTATAATGGCTCAGTACAGACTTGTACTATTCTTGCAGACCTTGTCAGGTCTAACCACGTGCCCTAGGGAATTTCTCGCTTTCCCATGACGATCCGCGATTTTCATACTGCCCCGAGGTATGCTGTGATGAGTCCTTGATATGCTCTCTCGAGGGAAGTACTTCGGAGTTGAGCCTCGGACTGTGCTTCGAGCCCCTCGAAATCGGGCTTGGGATGTCATAAAGGCTCTAAAATCGGACTTCCCCAATTTTTGCCGTATACAGATAGTCCCCGCGTTTCTTAGAATGAAATGATAAGAAATGATTTGAATTATTGGCTTCGATATCTCCATCGTGACGTCATCCACGTGAGGTCAATAACTGATGTGACAGAAAGGTTGCACCCGAAGCCAAAGATAGCCAAGGCTCTAGAGCATAAGGTTGTTTTGGCAATCCACTAGGCAGTGCCTAGGGCTAGTATTTATTTATATATATTAAAATAAAACAGAGTATCATGTCGTCTTGCGAGATGCAAAACCATAATTTATGCCTACTACATAGATCCTATTATCAATTTTGTGAATGAGAGTCCCAAACTTGATATTACACACTGATATACTAATAATATGAACACTACTATTTAACCATTGCATGAAACTATCCAAGAAACTGTAAAATTTGTTGTCCAAAGGTTCACTCAAACTATGATGCTCCTTACTTGTATATTTCATATCCATTACTTGAATTACCTTCCATATCTTAATGGTCGTGGCTATTAGTTGTATGCTACACTGTCGACTGCCTCACCCCAGCAGTGCTGAAGAAACATTGTGTGTAGCAACTGAGATTTCATCTGATCTCCTTTTTCTTGCTGCATTATCCCCAGTATGTTGTTGTGGCTCTATGATTTCTGATTTTGAATATAAAACAGTCATTGTGTTGATTGACTCTCGCATTGTCCAATATCCTTCTTCCATACTTGTGTATTCCATCTTTCCTTCTTCAAGGGAATGAATACATTGTACTAATACCACCCATTGAAGTCGTATTGAATGGCAACACATGAGTACACTACTGTTTCCTGCAAAAAAGAACACTAAGTTAGTGAAAAACATGATTACCTTGTACTCGTCCCAAAGGATTTGTACAATGTAACCAGATGTGATCCCCAAGTTACTAAACCAGCTTTTCATCCTGTTATCATTATTGAATTGTTGCTGAATCCTCTGTCCATCTATCCCTGTTCATTTTTCTTTACACAGTCTGGGCAGTTTTACTCGTATCTTTTTGTGTTCAATTCTCTTAAATTCTGAACAGTGTTGATGCTCCAGCTTCATGAACTGTGAATACAACACTGTCCAGTTCCCTTTCATGTCTTTTTCTCCAGTTTGTTCCATCCTCTTTATTTACTTTGATATTGTCTGGTTTTAGTGTCGAACAGAAGTCCATTTGAGCATATAACATAAGCATCTTCA